>JABSMT010051529.1:0-24712 GCA_018902335.1 Eumacrocentrus americanus
TAGAATCTTTTTTATAAAGAATTTAATTCTCTACAAAAAAGGTACTTTGAATTTTTATCGTATCTCGCATAGTTCTCTAGATATAATCAATTTTGTAAAACATTTTAATGCAAAAAGTTATCTCGACTTATCTTCTTTTACCGCTTCAATACAGAATTTATTATGAATTTTCTCTTTGTTCATCAAGAAATGAATGAATGCAGTGTGCTTGAAAATACAAACAGTTCCATAGACTCACTTGTTTTCAGTGCTGCTTTGTAAAAACGAAAAACAAAAAAAGAAATATATATATTCTTTTACGTTTAACTTGACAATAATTGCAATAATAAATACCTAAATAAAATTCACCTACTTAATACTGATAAACTAAGATAAAAAAGAAAATTAATACTCACTTATTCTCATTGTTCATTGGAGCAACGTAGACAGGAAGAATATGTCCTGGTGGTACCATAGCAGCTACCATTTTTTTCCCACCAATAATAGCCTGCGAATGATTAGCATAAACATCCAAATTAACTGGTGAACTCAACTTCTGACTCAATAACACAGCCAAGTCTGTTAATCTCTCCAGTAAATCCTTTTTCTCGTGTCGAACGTGCATCTTCAAGGTGTAATCACCCTTCTCCAATTTTTTCACAGTGTACTGAAACCCCAGAAAACAATTATAAATAAATAATTAAGTCCTAGACACAAAGAAAAACGATTTTTTTATGCTCTGAAGACTCACCTTCCAGGGGAAAGCATCACCACAGAAAACAAGATGCTTGTTGCAATCGTAGAGCATCCACAATTGACTCTCATATTCACTTTCATAAAGCAAATCGCTGAGATAAGCGGCATTGGGTGTTACTTCAGTCGCTTTGGCAATGTGGAATGTATACGTCAATTGCAGCTCGTAGATCTGGCGAGCAGGAGGGACAATGTCACGAGCACCAAGTGGCGATATTTTCGACTCGGTTGGTCTCAAAACCTGAATGATAGACTTGAGTGAAATACTCGGGACAATTTCCTCGTTCCTCAACGAGCTACGTAGCTCCATACGATGAATCCCATCGCCCGATTGCATAGTGAGATTGCTGTCTATCACGTGAATCCCATGGAACTCAATAGAATAATCAACATTAATCTCGCCAAGATTTGCCCAATACTTGGCAATAACAACCTCAAGAATAAGTCCACCCTGGACAGCAAATCCTTGGACGGTTTCTGATTGCGACATGACATTAATCATTTTATTGACTTGAAGCGTACGTGAGGCCATTCTTGGCTTCAATTGCACTGTCTGAATGGCAAATCGTCCAGTCTTCTCTTTCTCTGTACTCTTGAGCTTCAAGACAGCCCACGTGGCATCCTCAGGCACGAGAATAAAGTGTCTGACAATGGTGTTGGGCTTGAAGAGAACACGGGTGTAATGTAGGTCAGGAAGATTCACACTCTTTGGTATTGTCATTGGCTGGATAACGGTAACGGGAATAGAAAATACAGGGCCCTTCTCGACATTATCCACGTCATAAGCACGAATATTCGTGGCGTGAACACCCTCGGACAATTTAACTCCGTCTATCCTGACGGTGAAGGCACGAGACATGTGCATGAGCTCGAAATGCGAGGGGAATTGCACCCAGGATGCCTCACAGACCAGTGACAATCGTAGATTAAAATCGATTTTTCGAGCTGCATCAACGTTCTCACTGTCAAGGAATATTGGCTCAATAGTGATAGCACAATCCTTGGGCCTGTCAATCACACCAGACCTCAGATGAACGCCCTTGGAGTTGTTGACACCGCAGTTGATTGAGAACCTCACGTCTCTCTCGATTGCATTGCAATTGGCAACGAGATTCTCGAAGGCTCGCTCAACTTGAAGGAGACCAGCGCCCTGAGCAAATGAGTCTAGGCTGTCTATATAGAGTGCACTGTTCTCCAGAGCACGTTTAATGCTGTATGGAGAGTACGGACAATTCTTATCATGCAGTCCAGAGATCAGAAGAGCTATGGCTCCAGCTACGTGAGGACTGGCCATGC
This sequence comes from Eumacrocentrus americanus, assembly GCA_018902335.1. Classification (NCBI taxonomy): domain Eukaryota; kingdom Metazoa; phylum Arthropoda; class Insecta; order Hymenoptera; family Braconidae; genus Eumacrocentrus; species Eumacrocentrus americanus. The sequence continues at coordinate 2,029 of JABSMT010051529.1, forward strand.
TTGTGCCATTCATAAGTTGGCTTTTTCTCAGTGTAAAGTTAGGAACGCTGGTAATAGCACCTCCTGGAGCACAAACGGTCACTCCAGCACCTCCATCGATCATTGGACCACGTGAGGACCACGTGTAAGGCATGCCTGGCATCTTTTCTCTCAAAGAATACTCAGCCACCATCATGTCAGGGGACACATAAGCACCAACGCTGACAATGTTTGTCGTGCTGATGTCCGGAGGCGTTCCAATTGTGCAGAGAGCAGGTCCAAAGTTGCCTGCAGCTGCCACCCAAGTCACTCCATATTTATCGACGACCTCGTTCATCAGCTCTAGGATCCTTCCTGTGTTGGTCCAGTGTGCTTGCTCACCGTAGCTCATGTTTATCACGTGGACCTTGTAATTATTCTGCATTATCCAGATCATTGCTCGCACGAGAGCTGTGCCAGTCTCCATTGGGTCAATTCGATTGTCTCCAATGGTTAGGGAAATGATTTGGGCTCCTGGTGCCACGCCATTGAGCTCCTTGTTGTCTGGGAAATTCGCTGCTGCGATTGAGGCCACGTGCGTCCCGTGACTTGCTGGAAAATAGCACGATTATTGATATTGGTTGGATTCATTAGTATTATTATTGTAGAGAAGTCTTTGAGGTTTATTATTTTATTCTTACCGCATATTCCAACAATTTCTAGTGTATTCCCTTCATCGTGGATGTTAATGGAAATGTTTAACTGGTCCTGTTGAGTCAGCGGAGCATACTCGTGGGTGATTGAGTACTCTCCCAGCTGAATTCCATTCTCCAAGTCGCCTTCCTCTGACGTGTCGATGCATGCCCTTTTTTGGAATTTATTTTAACTCAATGATGAATCATTTGACTTTAATTATACATATGTTATTCATTTACCTCCATAATTGTCCATCGTGATAGACGACGCAGTCATAAGTTGGACCTGCATCGTGGTATTTCTTTTCTCCATTTTGCAGCACGTCTACTCTTGCCTCCAGCTCCTCTTTCGTCAGTTTATCTTGCACACTAGTTGGATTTGGATTTTTCGCCTCGAACTCCTGGAATATTATTAATAAGGAAGCATTGAAGAAGATTGTGATAAAGAATTTTAGTATGTAATTCTATTTGTACACTCAATCACTCGAGAGATTTCTTTCAACGTCTAGGTATAGGGCATTACACAATCACCTATACGTCTCTTTTTATCAAACTGCCAATTACAAATATAGCGAGGAGCATTAGACCACGTTGATATAAAAATACTCTCGGCCTAATTCAATTACAAGTGGTTCAACGTCCTCGACAACATCACTATCTTTGGATGACTTGGTTTCGAATTCTACTTCTCTCTTTCTCCCTCTGGTTCCTCTCTGATAGCTCTGGATGTCATTAAATATGTCTATTGATAAAAAAAACAACAAATAATTATTATACCTGTAATTTTCTTGTAGCCTCAGCAAGAGCTGCCTTGTGTCCATCGTCCCAATATTTCTTCTTGCGCTCTGCTATTATCTTTTCTCGTAGCTTGGTTGGATACAAACCATAGGCTTCTTTAACTCCAATATGATAATTGCCAGTAGGATTTGTCCAGTTAAATGGAATCTACAAAAACAATCGTTTTAATTTAACTTTATATACAAAAATACACAACAATTAGTTAGATCCCCGAGGGGAATTTTAATCTAGTGGAGATGAATTTAATCAAACAAGAAAGGGATTACCTTCAGCTTACGACCAGTGATACCAGTAATGTATCCTTCCTCTGATTGTACAACTATGCTAGTATCAACATCTCCATCGCCACTGCAATCGAATCGTGCAATGATCTTTGGTTTTCCATCACTCGTCACCTGTAACAGACCAACAAATAAATCCAAATCTTCAACAATAAATAAGTAGATCGAAGACAGGACAACGTCAACAATGAATTGCTGGAAAAAAAATAAGGAAAAAACATTATTCAACTGTATTACTGATGAATTAATGTACTCTAAAATAAAAATAAGTTGGAGAATGACTCGGAAAAGATTATTGGAGTCGTACCTGGAGACCTGGAGCACCAGGATCGATGCCAGAATCAAAGACAGCAATAACGGTACCTCTTCCATCGTACTCAGGATATTTGATGAGGAACTGATTGACACCGGTCTCTTTTTTCGGCAGGAGGCCCCATACAGGAAAATTACAGTCGATGACGTCCCCCATTTCTCGAGAGCCTCTGCCACCGTAGCAGTAGAAAAAATCGTTATAAACGCTTTCTTGGCACTGCTCTCAGCCTTTATATATTTTCATACGGCGGTGAACTGCTCTCGTTGACGATGATCAGTGATTACTGGACGAACGGGTTGATTTGGCCGACTCTAGAGGCGCTTAAACCTTCTCCACAATCCACAATGATCCTCCATTTATCTCCCCCTTGCCCCCCTTAGCCGCTGTTTTATCTTATCTGCATTATCGATCGATTCAAAATCCACGTAACCTCGGCAAAGCGCGGGAAATTTGAATCCGCGCTGGCGCGGTTATTCAACAAAATGGCGTCTTGCCTGCGATGAAATGGATAAAATTCCTTATTAAATAAGGTTATGTATCTTTTGTGTTATTTTATTACAAGGTGATCCTGGAGAAAAAAGAATAGGCGTAAGAGACATGCATGATGCACGAAATGAAAAGTGAGGTTAAGTCAGTCACGTAATATCTGGAAGGATGTTTGTTAATCAACGGAGACTGAAGCAAATTGGATTTTTCATCCTTTTTATAATACTAGGTAAGCATAAATCTACATATTTACTCTTTCTTTGTCTTCTTTATTTTGTTAAGATAAGAATAATATTTGTTTATTTGTTTATTTATTAATTTTGTTGCGATTATTGTTGGCTTTTCAGTCCTGGCGTTGTACGAGACGTTTGTCAACACTGAGAATGTACAAGCACTTCCTCAAATGCCTGCAAAGCCTTCTCATGATCGATATGAATCTCGTTTGAACTTGGTAGAACACAAACAAGACAATGCAGAAGAACATGAGACTGTCGACAATGAGATTACTGATTTTGCGGATGCACGAGCTCACATTCGTGAGTTAGAAGAGAAGCTTCGTCAGGTTGAAGCGAAGGTAGACAATCGTGTACCAAAGAACTTCCCTGCTGTGAAGTTCTTGAATTACAAGAATAGACGAAGGATCTTGATAACAGGTGGAGCAGGCTTTGTAGGCTCTCATCTGGTCGATCGTTTGATGCTTGAAGGACATGAAGTCATTGTCCTAGATAATTTCTTCACTGGACGAAAGAGAAACGTCGAGCATTGGGTGGGTCATGAGAATTTTGAATTAGTTCATCATGACATTGTTAGACCAGTTTATCTAGAAGTCGATGAGATTTATCATCTCGCCAGCCCTGCTAGTCCACCTCACTACATGTACAATCCAGTGAAAACCCTCAAGACCAACACTATTGGCACAATTAACATGCTTGGTAATGATTCTCATCCTTAATTCCCATTAAAAAAACATTCGTAGAGAATGTTTTTTCATTATTAATCAATGTTTTAGGCCTCGCAAAACGTGTTGGTGCTAAAGTTTTGATAGCCAGCACATCAGAGGTGTATGGAGACCCAACAGAACATCCACAATCGGAAACATATTGGGGTCACGTCAATCCAATTGGTACGTCTCAGTTATTTTTAAAACTGATACAAAAAAAGAAACAACACAGAAAGCAAGCCGATGATTAATAAATGAGCAAAAATGCCATCATGAGATACGAGAATATATTGACCGACTTCTTTCAGGTCCAAGAGCATGTTACGACGAGGGCAAACGTGTAGCAGAGACTCTCAGCTATGCTTACATGCGTCAGGAAGGCGTCAAGGTGCGAGTGGCACGAATCTTCAATACCTTTGGACCTCGAATGCACATGAATGACGGCCGAGTCGTGTCGAATTTTATACTTCAAGCGTTGCAAAACGACTCAATTACGATTTATGGCAATGGCGAACAAACGAGGTCGTTCCAATACGTTTCAGATTTAGTTGATGGTCTCGTCGCTCTCATGGCGTCCAATTACACACAGCCAATCAATATTGGAAACCCAGTCGAGCATACAATCGAAGGTATTTCAATTAAAATACACGATTAAATATCCCTCAAAAGTAATTATAAATCAACAAAAGAATCTTTCTTTTCTAGAATTCGCTGTGATTATCAAGGACTTGGTTGGTGGCACCAGTAAAATAATTCGACTAGCAGCAGTGGAGGACGATCCACAGAGACGTAGACCTGACATTAAACGTGCAAAAGAGTATCTCAATTGGGAGCCAAAGGTCAATCTCGTCGAGGGTTTAAAAAAGACAATAGCTTACTTCGTCAAGGAACTACAAAGAACGAAACATTTACAAAAGGACATGGCACGAATACCATTCGTCAATGACCACGACATAGTAGATCAATTATAAAATCCTAGGATTGTAAAAACTAACAAATCTGTACATTATCTTTCATTCTGTAAATAGCATCAATTCATATAGCAAACTAAAGCCCATCTCACGTCTCTTCGTGCATTTCAATCATTACCGCAAAAAACGAACGCATAATAACATGGTTTTTGTGATTTACCGATGACGTTAATAGCTTTTTTCCCTCCTCAATTTCCTTTTAAATCATTATTGTACACGCCTAGCACACTCGTGTCCAAAGAGACTTACGTCAGAGCCAACAAAACAAGAGTCGAAGGCTGAAAGAGAAATGAAAGAGAACCCCATATATATGAGCAGCGTGGTGTCGATGATCTTCACGGATATGCAGACAAACGATTGAAGAATTGTCCAGATCATTTGTAAGGAGCGTCTAAAGAGTTGATTAACAGTAATGGGTGACGCGTGGGCTTTGATAGGAGGGCGCGTGGTCGTTTGCAAAGGGTAATACATTTCATCCGGGATACATTGTGTCTTGAGAATAATGTCGCTTGAGTAGATAAGGGGGAGTATGCTGATGACTTTGATGAGGAAATCAGATACACTGTCTGCCAAAATGTATATTACATCCCTCTCACTCTCTGTCTAGTCGGTCTCTGCATCGTTCGTCGACGCGTAACGTCGATGACACACGACACCGACGTGTACAACAGGACTCATTGTACCTGTGTCAAGAGCCGACAGAGAGTAACTTGATCCCTCAAGTGCAAGACGAGACGTGTGTACGTTCAATGCCTCTTGTCTGCTCACAATGTTCCAATCTATTCAGGCATGAGTCCTAGCTTCTAGACAATGTTCACCTTCAATTTGAGGACTGTAAAATCAGCTTGTCCTCGAGTTACTTCAGCCCAAAGTCTTTACGACTCTGTACCGCTGATGATACTTTCCAGCTAAATGTAATTAGAAGGCATTGTTTCATGTGAAAGAACGTCGACTTTGTATCTCTTGCTTCTTCGAAGTGATACATCATTCGCAAGAAATAAATAAACAATTATCGCACACATGTCTCTCCTCTTCCCAGAGAAGAAATACGAATCAATGAGTCATAGGCGCTCCGCAGAAACGTCTCTCTCGGTTAAAAAGACATCATAAAAAGAGGCAAGATGCATCAATCGCGATTGACTTGCGACGTCGTTCCCACGGAGAGCAAGAGACCAGCTATCTTCGGGGTACAGCAGCAGAGAAGACGAGGAAGAGGTGGGTGATTCTACTTAGATGCTGCTTCTGCTGACTTTCACGAGAGTATATAGGCATCTAACATGTCTGCATTATGCATGACGCGAGTTCAGGAGCCTCTTTCGTCGTCTTGGTGGTCGCGTCAGGGTCCGAAGTAGAAAGAGAAGAGTAGGAGGCCAAACCGCTTGACATAGTTGCTCGTATGCGGATGCGAGAACACGCCTGCACCTTCCCTATTATGCTCGTCTTCTCGTCGACCCAGGAAAGGACAATTTCTTCTACTCTTGATGGACATTGTACCTCCTCGACAAGATGGTCTTTTTATTAGCTCGTCTATTGAGAGGAAGCTTTTTGCTATAATTGACACAGCAATCTACGCGGGTCAATTGACACTTTAACGTGCAAACATGTTTTTTTTTCTTTATTGCTATGCAACCTTCAACCTTTATTTCTTCTCGATGACGTCGTTAAGCTCTAGCAATCTGATGTTCAGAGAAGTACTTTCGCTGATGGAAATTGAGATAATTTAATAAATTAGCATCTTCTAGATCTCATTGAGTGTGATAAAACGGCTCCATCTCGTCTGGATTCTCTCTATCTCTTGGGCTATTTCCTCGCAAAAGTTCTGGGGAATCCTTATCTGCTGACTATTAATGCTTTTGGGTCCAGTGTCCCCTCGACAGATATGACCGAACTTTCGTCGAAATCTCTTGGAATAATCGGTGGTTCTTGTTATACATACGTATAAGTATAGATAGAGAATACCACAGGGAAGAGAGAATAATAATTATTCGGATCGACATTCCACACGTGCGAATTTAATATCTCTCGCAGAGAAAACTCTGTTCTCAGCGTTTATATATCCACTGCAGCTCCTTTTCCTATGACGATTATCCTCTCAAATAGTTGTTCGTCCAGCTAAGCACCTCTGCAGGTGCTGAAGTGCAAAAGTCTTTTATCCCCCCCGAGACTCGTTCGTTCATATGGCTTATAGCATCTTTCTCTCTTATTGCTTTTCTCTCTTTGCACAGATTTATTTGCCGCCGTGAGCTGCGCGCGATGGAGCAGCTGTTTCTATCCAGTATGTGTAGTGTTGTAAAGCCCATGAGAGAGCCTGGAAGCATTCAGTATTTCAGTTTCGTCGCGACCGTCGACGAGGTCGCTTGGTCGCTTCGTGTAGTCTAGCTTGGCTGAGTAAAACGCCAGGCTAGCGTCACGCTTACTCCACGTGCTGATCCACATTTTTTCGTGCATAATTGCTATTTCAAACAGACTATTTAGATAATCCTCATACTCAATCCATTGGTTTTTTTTGCTCCAATCTACAACAGAATAATACGAAGATTATAACTTTATTCTATGTTCCTTCCATTGATTCTCGCCAATAAATGAGCATTAATTAACTTGGAAAGTACTGAATTTTTTACCTGTGTCACTGAATAGATGTTTTGTGTTGTTTCATTGGAATGTTATAGCCTGCGAATAAAAAGAATTGAATTAAAGGTGTGTTTATGTGGTGAATAAAAGTGCCAATTGTCCGTGTTGCCACATCATTTCCATTGAGAGGAAGCAAATAAAAAAAATATTTCCATTTTACTCTGAGCGAATATTTGTAGGTAAGTGTGTGTACTCTATGTATACATATATACCTCGGCATCAAGCATCAAGGGAGATTGAATGTGATAAAAACAAAATATTGGAGTCCCTGAGCGAGATTTATCGTATTTGAAATGTTGTTTCGGCAACGGGAGATCTCGTGATAGAGAGAATTGGGTCATCCCGACCAACATTGCATGCAGAGTCAATTGGCCATGAAATGGAAATATATGTATATGTAATAATACCTCTCACTCTCTATGTACTATGTATGATATCTATATGACACAGACAACAATGTAGTCCAGCAAGATTGTTTACATATGTACCAGCTTATGTATATTCATGTTTGAGGTCCATGGTAGTGGTGGAGAGCTTCCTGTGTGGCAATAGAGCACTCGGCTAATCCTCCAGGATATCCTGGCTCCGTGTAAACCGCTCAAATAATCGATAGTCTACGATACAATCAGGCTTTCGAGTGTGGCGGAGAAGCTCTCGAAACGGTTGAATAACCTATGAATCCGCGCGTTGACTTTCGAGTCACGGGTGCGAGCGAGAACGAAGAGACTGACTAATACAATTCTCCAGGACTACAATCGATTTTTTCGTCCGCTCAAGTCACTTTACTTCTTACTTAGACTCGAGCACACATAAGTCAACGGTTTTTTTTTTGCTTTTTACCTTTTTCAAAGCGCTTCAAGACACACAAAAGACATCAACGACGACCGCCGCGTCTGCAATGCGACATACATAACCTTTATTTTTTATTTTAAACTCGTTTTAACTGTTACATCGTCATAACGACGAATGTCCAGTTAAAAATGAATAAAATGCAGAGTCAAGAACGTGTAATCATGGGCTTTCTGTCTATTAATTCAGTAGTGAAGCGGTAACGGAAGATAACTGAAAAATTATGAAAAATTTGAGACACTTTCATTTTTACAAATATCTCGAAAACTTTGCGAGATACGGAAAAATCTTATTGAATCTTTTTTGTAGGGAATTGAATTATCTACAAAAAAGGTCCTTTGCATTTTTGTCGTATCTCACATAGTTTTCGAGATATCATCAATTTTGTCAAAGATATTAATGAAAAAGTTATCTCGACTTGTCTTCTTTTACTGCTTCACTGTTGAATTACAAATTTTTTTATTAATCTCAACAATGTTTTTATTGGCTATGGATAAGTTTCTATTTCTAAATAATCATTAAGTCCTCGATATCTAAAGAATGCATTTAATTACCGAAACGAGGGACAACGGAGACAAACAACTTTTACACCTAAAATGAAGGACGAAAACCACAGCGAGACTGATAACGAAAATATTACAAATGAAAATCTTTACTCTGACATACAACGATTTATATAAACCCCTCGATTACAAATGCTCCTTTGAGAGAATTAATAAACCTGAGGAGACTTAGGCAGTCGGCGAGTCGTCCGATTCAAGTCAACGGTCCCAGGTCGTAACATAACGACTAAATTCATGAATCATGACCAATCAGGACGCAGATCCTTTTTTTAAATGTACTAGGGGCCATTGTGCATTCGCCGGCTCATAAACCGTTACATGGTCGACATGATAAACGACGAGGTTCCCTCAGGAATGTTTGATCAGTCGAATCATGAGTTGAACCAGATATCATAGCCATTAGACTATACCGGACATATAAGTTGAACCATTGAAATCAATAGGTTATTGTTCAACAATTTTATATAAGTATCGATGGCGAGATTTCAAACGTTCGAATTGTCGTCGAAGGCGGCCATTATGATGATCAGAAGTCTTTTAAAGCTCACATCACGTTGCAATTTCGATAAAAACGAGTACTCGAAGGATAAGGCACATGGAATGCAGCGCTTGGATTCTCCTTCTGTCTTTCTCATTCTTTCTCTTGCAATCTCTGGGCCTCTTTCACTCTCGTTTTTTTTGTATTTGTTGGTCTGTCTTGGCCAGCCGACCGGTTCGTGCACCTCTCGTCCCTGTAAGTACCTTACCTGACGTCCCTCGTCGAGGACCCCTTGTACAGACATTCGTCCAATGCCATTTTCAGTCTGTAATTCTCACTGATATGTATACCCTATGATGCAATATGTTATCCAGCGAAATTTATCATGTCTTACTCAAGATCTTTTGCTTCACACAGGATCTTGTGAATGATGTGAGGAAAATTAATCATCAGGATTCGTGGTGAGCAGGATGCGGGCATTGCTCCAAGCATTCGAGCTGCTGCTGGTCGTAGTGGTGGCGGTTGGATCGAGACGTGACGACGGGCCCAGCGAGGATGTCTTTGGCGGTCAGCGTAGTAACCGTGGGAATTACAACAACCAGCAACAAATCAACTCGGCCTTTCTGCCGGGTTATCAGCAGACACGTGAAAGGAAACCCAACATTGTCTTGATACTCACGGACGATCAAGATGTCGAGCTTGGTAGAATTCAATCTCATTTGCTTCATGTCTGACCTTTTCATGTTGTTATAATCCTTTCTCTACATCAACAGGAGTCATTCGTCTAGACAATTTTTAATTTCTTCGCTTGAATTCCGTGAAAACAATCTCATTTTTTATCAGATTTAAAGCTCAAACCTAGATTCTGGATATTTGTTTTTTCGAAATATCTAGAGAACTGTTGGAGATATCATAGAATAACATATACGTTTTTTGTAGGAAATTAAATTCTCTACAAAATTTGTATATGTTATTATGCTGTATCTTGAATAGTTACCGAGATATAAACGTTAGAAATCGTTAATGTTATAAAAAATTCTAACGAAAATAATTACAAGTAGAGAAAGGATTAAATAAAGTCTTGTGTATCTCTAGTTGTCATTGGATCCTTTTTTATCAGGTTCACTGAACTTTATGCCTCGCACCCTGCGACGAATAAGGGACGAAGGAGCAGAATTGCGACATGCCTATGTGACAACACCGATGTGCTGTCCGAGCAGGAGTTCTCTGCTTACTGGTCGTTATGTGCACAATCATGAAGTTTTTACCAATAACGATAACTGCAGCAGTCCTCAATGGCAACGCGACCACGAGCCACATTCATTCGCTACATATCTCAGCAATGCTGGCTATCGCACAGGTTTATTAACTTTCTGTTTATTTTTATTTTTATTTCAAATTTTTTCCCCATTCAGTTGGGCATGAAACTGGCGCCAGCATTGAAGCGTCAAAAGTCGCACGTCTGGAGCCATTAAAGCGAGACAAATTGACAAAGAACGAGAGGCTGGTGAAGGTTAAATTGGCCGCAGGGGTAAGCAACGAGACGAGGGAGAGAAGGCGTGATAAAAATCCACTCGAGAACGAAAGAGAGAGCACACTTGAACTGCAACTCGTTACGAGTCTCGTTACGTGTAGCCTTTGTTCGCCGTCCTCCCTCTATATTGAAAGGCTTTTCGAGACACGTTCCTGCAGCCAATGGGACTGTCGAAAAATTTAAATCCCATTAAAAATCCCCCTAGGGTGATAATGATACGCTGGGAAATAAAAATTAGTAAAGTTTAGTTGGATATTTTTTTTAATTCTTCTAAAGGAAAATTAAGTTTCCAGAGCATTTAATAATGGTCATTATTTATCTAAAAAACAATGAATAATTTATTTAAGAGGTTTAAGAAACTATTTAATTAATTATTATTACATTTGAATTCAATAGTAAAGCGGTAAAAACAGAAAAGTCGAAATAACACTTTCATTGAAATCTTTTACAAAATCGATGATATCTCGAAAACTATGGAAAATACGACAAAAATGCAAATGACTTTTTTTGTAGAGAATTAAATTTCCTACAAAAAAGGTTCAATAATATTTCGTCATATCTCTCATAGTTATCGAGATAATTCGAAAAAAAAAGAATTATCGTTTCACTACTGAATTATTTATTTAACTAAAAATTATTTTTCTAGAGGTTTCGATAAACAAACATTAAATAAATTGAATCCCCTGTGTTTCAGGATACTTCGGTAAATATCTGAATAAATATAATGGCTCGTACATTCCCCCGGGCTGGCGTGAATGGGGTGGCCTCATAATGAACTCGAGGTATTACAACTACAGCGTGAACATGAACGGAAAGAAGATAAAGCACGGCTTCGAGTACAGCAAGGACTATTATCCGGACTTGATAGCGAATGACAGCGTGGCGTTTTTGCGTCAGAGCAAGCACAATTTTGCCCGGAAACCAGTGATGCTTGTGGCGAGCTTCCCGGCGCCCCATGGACCCGAGGACTCTGCGCCCCAGTTCTCCCATCTCTTCTTCAACGTTACCACCCACCAGTGAGTGTGAACTGCCCTTCAACAATCTCTCGTTGTTCGTTCGTTGGGATGCGTCAAGAGACCAAAAGAATATATGACAAAAAAAGAAAGGAAGATAGACGACAACGACAACCACCAACGAGTAGAGAGACAAAGAGCCTCGTGGCTAGACGAGTTGTCCGATGTCTGACGTGATGGAGGACTCTCAGTGGTAGAGAGTAGCGTTGAAAAACATTCACTTGACGCCCGTCTAGACCACGAGAGTTCCTTCTTTGCTTTCCCAAGCCTCTTTATTTATTTATATTCTCTCTTATTCAAATTCTGTTAATGATTTAATTCTTTTTTGTAGCACTCCTGCTTACGATTATGCTCCAAACCCAGACAAACAATGGATCCTGCAGATCACACAGAAAATGCGGCCTATACACAAGCAATTCACTGATTTACTCATGACCAAGAGGCTCCAGACTCTTCAGAGTGTCGACGCTGCTGTTGAGAGGGTCAGCTTTTTATTTAATCTTGTTGACAATACATTACTATTATATACATGATGATTAATAACGATTGAACTCAAGAGGGCTACTTGAATTTGTTTTTCTCACAGATCTATCAAGAGCTCGAGGACCTTGGTGAGCTCGACAACACTTATATCATCTACACTTCGGATCATGGATATCATCTAGGCCAATTTGGACTCATCAAGGGCAAGAGCTTTCCATTCGAGTTCGATGTGAGAGTCCCTTGTTTGATTCGTGGTCCTGGCATTGCTCCCGGATCTGTGTGAGTCTCAATCAAGTTGTCTGGCAGGTGTGTCGCACACAAGTTGGATGTCTCTCCTATATTCTGACTCTAGAGACGGGGAGAAGGAGAGAGGCTTAAACTCGCTTCACTTCCTCTGACAGTTTAAATTTAGCCAAATTAATTTGCCAGCTGCCTCGGAGAACCAGCACGCTCGTTCAAAATCAACGAGGCCGTTTGTGCTTTCTCTCTTGGCTTCATTCTCCTCTCTCTTTCAATCGAGCCACCCACCCACTATCCCTCTTGATCCTTCGGTCAGGAAAGTTCAACTTGCACTTTCCTAATTGCCAGAAGCCCATGTTGGACGGAACTGTCTACATTTATTGTTAATTTTTTCATGAATTAGTTTTTTTTCTTCTTCTCGTCCTCTACGATTTTTTAAATTGGTTCTCCAGCAATTTTTCATTGGGTTTCGAGGTTGCAGCGGAGAAATTTCGCCCTGAAGAAGCCACACAGATATTTAATCTATGGCAAGGGTTTCTGAATTGACGAAAAAAAAAAGAAAATTGTAAAAGAGATTGGAAAAAAAATTTGGCAGACGAATTTTCGAGCTTTGGAACTGGCTTTTCGACTACGACTGCTACTACTAGGCTCTCTACTGCTTCTCGTTTATCTTTTCTCTTTGGCAGAGTGCCGACACGAAGCCTTCAACGTTATCTTGAAAGACGAAATAAAAAGAATATATACCTAATATATATATAACCAAAGTTTTCTGGAGCGAAATTATCCGCGCATTACTTTCAAATAAAAATTATATCAAATGAAACAAGTCATAGACATTTTAATGGAGCCTTCGTTAACTGATCTTTCAGAGTGGACGACATAGTTTTGAATATTGACTTGGCACCGACATTCCTGGATCTTGCAGGAGTGGAAACACCACCTCAGATGGATGGAAGATCCTTCAAAAGACTCTTTCTCACGTTAGTATCTCTCTCAAAATGTATTTATTAAAATTCAATAACTATAAAGAAAACGAATTCCCGTACAATTGCAGCAATAAACACGGACGAAGAGCGAAGTTCAAGTGGCCGGACACATTCCTAATCGAGTCATCTGGTCGTCGAGAGACGCCCGAGTCGATTGCAGAGGCCAAGGCCCGCGAAGCTAGACGCCAGAATGCCACAATTGCAAAGCAACTACTCCACACAACTCCGGACGATGGTCCATTCGACACGGAGACAGAGTTTGAAGCTGATCGAGTCCTCGACAACGACACTGGAAGCGATCAAGACCTATCAGAGGACGATGACTTGGACGAGTCAATCACCATTGACACGAGTAGGTTCATCCAGTCGATTAAATCGTAGGATTTTAAATTATATAGACATGCTACACTCTTTCGTTCTGGCTCGTTAAACGTAACAGATGCCGTTCGACGTGTTGCATGATGCGTTGGCCTGTCACGCCAGATGTTACGCATCCTGCAAAGCCATAGAGAGAAGCTATTATACACATATATCATCGTGTGGTTGGATGCGATCGATAAAAATAACGAGAAATTCTTTCAGAAGCTGACATGCACCTGGACAACGGTGTCAATCCCCGGTCGAGCTTGAATACGAAGCACGAGCGGTTGGCATACGAGTGCTCGAGACCTGAGGCACAAACCAATTGTCTGCCTGGTCAGAAGTGGCGATGCGAGAGGGATGGACATCGCTGGCGACGTCACAAATGTAAATACACCTCGCTACCGCAACCCGTTCTCGTTCCGAAATCCTCGAAGAAATGCGCCTGTTTCACTCCGAATGGCGTTGTGTATACACGACTCGAGTCCAATGACTTTCCCAAAGAAAACAGAGGGCTTTATGACGATGTTGATGGGCTCTTTAGCAGGCGAGGGAGGAGAAGTGTTGCTGATGAAGAGCAAATAAAGGAAAATGCACGATTGGAATTCGATGACGAGTTTGGATGGGATTTAAATGACTTAGAGGACAACAGAGATCGTCGAGCAATCGATGAGAACGACGACGAAGATTTTCTGGAAGACCTGGAGTTGTCGACCAAAGAATTTTTGCAAGAGTCCAAGACACACCAAGCAACGAATGCCTTGGACGACTGGTCGTCAGCTGTGTTTCCAAGATACGACTACAGGAATAGCCTCGACAAAACGATCAGTCAGACGCGCGGAACAGGAAGTTATGACGATGATATAGCCAAATACACTGCAAGAGACTTTGACTCGAGTCTTAATAGGATTGTCAACGTATTAAAGAGGCATAGAAGGGTGCGAAGGAACGTTACGAAGAAAGATACGATTGAACATGTGACTAAAATCATGGAGAGCATCGAGGAAGAGCTGGATGACTTGAAAGAGACTCAAGTACGCCAGTCGAATAGCACCAAAGTCATTTCGCCCAAGTGCTTGGTGATGCCCAAGGGAGGAGTCAACTGCACTCCGTCTGTCTATCAGGATCCTAACGAATGGAAGATCTCGAGAAGGCAAATAGAGAAGCAAATCAAGGAACTGAGGATAAAGCTGGAGAGTCTTAAGGAAATTCGTCGACATTTGGTGGACAAACGTCCACATTTCGTGACGGAGATCGATGAAGATTATGAAGAATCCGAGGATTCACATATTCAAAGTCCACACCAGCATCATCATCATCATCATCATCATCATCACCCAAAGAACCACACGAGTCGTCATCACAAGAAGCACGAGAAGCCCCAGACGTCTAGCACGACTTCCTCATCGACTTCAATCCAGAATTCAGGTTCTACGGATGTAGAATCGACCGAGGAAACTCCTGTTCCTGAAGGATTCGATCGATCCTCCTACGAATCTGCAACTCAAGGCAAGATTTCGACGATTGAACTGCAGCGAACGACATTACCAACGACCACCAAGCCCAGAAAGGGTTCCAGAAGGCAGAAGAATAAAGAAGCTCCTGAAAATCGTCAAGAGGAAGAGGAGAGACCTCGTCGGAGGAAAGTTCATCATCACAAGATAAAGAACAATACTCTATTGACAAATAGCGTTCACGATGATGTTTTAAATGCGAATTCTACAAGCACACCGGATAGTAATTGGTCATTTGCGACTTTAGACATATTTGATGAGCGAGAAACCACCCTGGAGGCAACGAAAACCACTCGTCCTCGAGTTTCTACCACTCCAAGCACTACTAGACAGTCAATTGTGACATCGAGCACGTCCACAACGACTTCAAAACCCTTTACTTCCCTCACGACCACTAGAAAGCCCTTGAAACCATTGCGAAACAGGACTGGACTCGGTCCAGCAAGGATAGACGTCACGATTTTGGAGCCGCCTGATCGTAAACACAAACAAGCTGGAATAACGTCGACGAGCAATAATGGACGTCTTCCTCCCATGCTGAATAGTCCCTTGGAGTCACGACACAAGTGCTACTGCGAGCCGGACAATCAGCCAAAGAAGGACGAGAAGGAGATTGCCAAAGAGGAGAAAAGAAGACTGAAGGAAGAGCGTTTGAGGAAGAAGGAACGCAAGCTGAAGAAGAAGGCTAAGCTCGAGAAGGAGTGTCTCACTGAGAAGATGAATTGCTTCGAGCATGACAATGATCATTGGCGTACTGCACCCATGTGGAGCGCTGGTCCGTTCTGCTTCTGCATGAATGCCAACAATAATACGTACTCTTGCATACGTACGATAAATGCCACGCACAATTTCCTCTACTGCGAGTTCACGACTGGCCTTGCGACCTTTTACAATCTCAGAGTTGATCCCTTTGAGCAGTGGAATAGACTGTCGTCTTTGACTCCTGCTGAGCGATCTTATCTTCATGATCAATTGGAGCACTTGAAGGGATGTAAAGGGACGAGAGACTGCACTGTAGGGAATGCTAGGGAAGCTATCTCTACGCTTCAGATTCAGCAGCATCCACGGTTCATGTCGAAGAGGAGGTACAGCAATTCCTTTAGTAAGTTATTTCTCTATTTTTTTTGGATATTTAATTAATAATGGCTTTAAATAATTCTTTTATTTGGTTTATTCTTTGCAGACGACATGTTTGTACCTTCAGCATTGCAGATAATTCGGGAAAGTGAACTGGGAAGTCCAAATAAGAGACGTAAAAAGTTACAAAAGTAAGTGAGATTGTTAATATTAATTATTTAGGGATTTTCTTGTAACTGAATTTATTATTTTTAGCTCGTGGAATCGGCGCAGCAGAAGCTGGCAGACCAATTGGCGACACAATGTCGACAAAATGAACTCGAGAAAACATCGACATCAGTTCTAAAAAGCTTTTTTTTTATTAACTTATTCATAATGTGCGTATTTTAAATGCGTACATTAAAGAATCGTGATTGAAATCAAATGCTCCGGCAGTCTCATCTTGTAGTTCTCGAAATGGAATTTCATAAATATCCAACGATTTCGAGTATTTTACTGTATTACGAGCTGAAGTAGAGTCATATGCAGAGTCAAAATATATTCTACTATAGTAATTCATTAGTTCCAGGGTCCAAGAATGATCATGTAGGATTTTTTTTTCCTTTTTTTTCTACAATACTTTTGTTATACATTTATATGTTTTTTTATTGCCTATACAGTTTTTTTAATGTTTGACATGCTCAGTCAGGGTAAGCGAAGCCACAATCAGAAGCTTCCTCTTGAAGCGTTATTGCTTTAATATTTATGTATTCACAAATGAAATTTCTACAAACAAAAAACGAAAAGTAACAAATCGAATAATTGAGCCTGAACGCACACAACGAATCAATGTGACTAGAAATTCTTGCAGTGCAGTTCTTCGTGAAGCTATATTGCCTGCCAATTAATATAATTGCTCTTTTAGATGCAGGTTTTGTAGTTAATCACATAAAAAGAAAAGAATTCTACTGCCACATGTATTTTTTTTTTTTTTTGAGGATAATTGTTGTTGATATGTTACTGCGTGAGGTGAAAATAAGTTTTTGTTTGCTTGGTCCTGGATTGGAGAAGTATTTGGTAGTAAGGAATTTGAATAATGTCTCACTGGAATTTTTAAGAATTGTAAATAATGGACTCTATTTGAAGAAAATGAAAAGAAAACATGAGGCAATGTGGTGAGGCAAGGAATTTTTTTTAGGTCTTAAAAAATTAGATTATTATAAAATAACTATGTGATATACTAATTTATTTAATCGTAGAATCACATTTAGTGAATTTGTATTTACAAATTGTGTATTGTGCTGCTCTAATGTCGTTGTTTTTTCCCCTGCTTCTCTATTTATACAATGACAAGAACGTATGTAATTAATAAAAATATTCTTATCTGTATTCGAATGTGTCTGAGCTACTTATTAACAAAGTATTCTGAATTGAATAACATGTATTTTCTTAAGCTGTAAAAGGAGATAAGTCGAGATAACTTTTTCATTAAAATGTTTTACAAAATTGATTATATCTCGAAAACTATGGAAAATACAACAAAAATGCAAATGACCTTTTTTATAGAGAATTTAATTCTCTACAAAAAAGGTTCTTTGCATTTTTATCGTATCTCCCGAAGTTTTTGAGATATTTGTAAAAATGTAAGTGTCTAAAATTTCTCATAATTTTTTAGTTATCCTCTTTTACTGCTTCACTATACTGAATTATTTTAAAATCCTTTGCATGAAAGGGAAACAATTTTATTGTGATCAAATGGATAAAGAACAAAGGAAACTATATTTGATTACAGTAAAACCTCAATTTATTTTTATTGGCGTAATATCCAATGTTTTTGTAATCAATTGTGTTACAATCAAAAGCGCCAATATTTAGTACCACAAAAATCCGGCGAAACAATTTGCGGAAAACAATTTCAAATTCATGTTGCTATCACAATGTAGGTGCATGAATGCGTTACATATAAAAAATATTTCAACGCGCGTATAACTCACATTGTGGCTGCGTTCTGTATACCGTGGTTGCATTTTCGAGTTCTCCACAGGGAACCGATTGGTAACATACATATATAAATATATATAGGAGAGAGGTTGGCGGTATTCCCCGATCGATTATCCAAAGCTATACACCACAAGCGCTGCGGCTTCTCCATGCTGTGGTCTCCATAGTCGATAATTTATTCATCCGTGGCAAACGACGAGCCGTCTTCATGCGCTTTCGTATAATGTACGAAGCACTATCACATTTGCCGTAATGCTCCTATATAAACCAAACGATCGTGAGCTAGCCTAACGCATCAGTGAAGAGAGGAACGCTAGCGAACCATGAAACTGCACATTTACTGTACTTTTCCGTTCATGTTTTCACCATCAACGTAAAATTTTAAGTTGAAATATATGAAGTTTTGCATACATTTCATTAAGTTTTATATGACAATGAAATGTAGCAACTAATGGAAAAATTTTATCTTGATTTTTGTTATACAAAATTTAATATATATATTAACTTTTGCTGTTCCGAAAGGAAGGATATAGTATCAAATATCCGGGAACGGAGCCAGAAGTTTGCTGGCCAGTACAGACGAGAATCTACATCTAAATCCAACTATGTAAAATCAAGACAATGCACTACATATGTATGTCTGCAATTAAACAATAAGAGGAGTAAATTAGAAAAAAATAAATTTCTCTGAAATCATTTATAAAATTGATTATATCTTGAAAACGATGCAAAATATGGCGAAATTGCATATGAACAATTTTGTAGAGAATTTAATTTCCTACAAAAAATGTCTCATGCAATTTTCTTGTATCTCGTATAGTTTTGGAGATATGGGGGAAAAATTAAGACCGTATGTGAAAACAAATTTTTTTATTGAATTCATGATATCTCAGAAACTGTGCAAGATAGAGAAAAATTGTATGGGACCTTTTTTGCTGCAAATTTAATTTCCTAGAAAAAAGGTCGAATAATATTTCATCGTATCTCTCATAGTTTTCTAAATATTTCGAAAAATCCAAATTTATATAATCCGATAAATTCTTGTTGACTTTTCTTGTTTTACATCTTGATTGCAGATATACCGGTCATTAAAATAATAAAAAAATGTTATATAATACATCTGTCCTACTATACATACATATATATTATATATAGATGTCGTCATCGAGCTAATGCTTAGAATTTCGACATCCTGATCGAGCGAATGAATTCCTTGGAGAGTATCCACCGAATATCCATTTCCGGCGGAAGCTCCCACGGGCTTTCTCACTGGCGAGAGATTCGCCAGAGTGATTATGGATAATTAAGAGGAACGGCACTTGTGCCAACATCGACAATACATCTCCAAGATGGTCCGGAAATTGAAGGCATTGAGGCAGCGACGGAAATGGACCTCAAGCGAGAGGAATCACAAAATTCATTGATACACTTAAGTCCAACTGGCCCTGAAAAACGTGTATATACGGACCATCAAACTCCTGACAGATCGAAATGTCAAGGACAACGCTTGTTCACTACATACTCTGTCCATTTCTCCATCACTTTTTCCCTTTCAGCAAGTTCGAACCCTCGTCTGTTGTTTTTTTTCCCCAAGTCAGACAGAATTTCGATCATCAGGACTACTTCCTTTTTCACGACTGGACAACTACCAATTCAACGTTACAGTTGTCGTCCGATAGTTGAACATGTGACATCTTTATCGTTACGTACATCCGTTAAGCTATATATACAGTCGCAAGTCGTCTGAAACGAGTGCGAAGAGCACATACCAACGTCAAGTAGAAGTACATATACAGAGAGCGAAAGAGGGAAAGAGGAATTCTGCCCGTTTATCCAGTGTCTTATTGATCCGGCCCGGGATTTGCTCCGAGTTGAACTCTGCACTATTGTATCAAAGGTTTCAGAGAAATAAAAAACGGGAAACGACTTTTTTATAGTAGATAAAGGCACAGGAGATGAAAAAAAGAGACTCGGCAATATTCACAGCATGAATAAGAAACATGAGCAATATATAGCCACGCGTTACACACTCTGCAAGAGTGCTCTCTCGAGGGAGTACAGTATAGAGGTACTGTACATGGGCCAGGCGTGTATGAGGGGCGTAACTGATATGCCACATATATGACCTCAGTTTTACTTCTGCATTTTTTTTCATATATACAATATTTTCCTATATGATATCGCTCATTCTCTGCTTACAAGAATTTCTTGTACAAGAAAAAAACAGCAAGTATTTCATGATAAAGTTATAAATCTGATCATAAGTTCAGTAAACCGATGGAATGCTTTAACAAGCGCAATTATAGATGATCAAGAAGATCTAATTATAGCCGCACGTGCCAGTCATCGAGTGACACAAGAGGAGATATGATGAATCTAACGGTTAACATCCAGAGACAGATATCCGGAAAAGCGTCGTTTCAATTAATTCAAACCGGTTTCAAACATACTTCAAGCATATAAACCTGATGGATCAAGTGCAGTTTTCCATGCTCCCCAGAGAGTGGGAGGGGCGGGAGGGGGGAGGGGGGAATTGATCTTCGGTTTCTTTGCGTCACTTATAATCAAGTAAAACTAACGGCGATCGATGGTAAAAATAGTGTTCGCCGATGGATAATGACTGATGGTGCGAAGGTAAACGATGATGAAACACCGGACGTTTAGTGATGCACGTGGCTCTTATGTTTTGCAGAATCTAGAACAACTTGTCCATATATACTTGATGCTGATGTTGCATAGATACGGTTATGCGTTAACGTATGCGCAGAACAGCATCAGGAAATAAAGGAGAACTGAATGAAGAACAGCGGAAATGTTTAAGTCGTCATCAATTTGCTATAGTCTTGGGTACGACTTTAACCTGCACCATGATAAGTTATGTGCGGAACAGCCGAGCTAGAAGGGAGTAGTAACTTTTTCAATTTAATAGCTGGAACGTTTTGTCCCTTTCTGGGTTGCTATAGGCGAGGATATAAACGCGACAGGATCTTTCGAGGTAAAAAAACAGAACCCAGAGAAACAGGGAAGAGAGAACGGGGAAGACAATGTGCGGTATCACCGACTACTACCGCCGCCATGCAGATTCAACTCAGCCGAAGAGTTTAGTCTGTAGTACGTAGCTCGGTTAAACTTCCCTTCCGCAAAGTTTCACAGCAGACTAGGTATATCCCTGTCTCAGTATGTATGCTTTCTCCCTCTGACCTGAGGGCTTCGCGAAGCTCATCCTCTTTCCGCTACGGAAGTTAACCCGATGAACATGCGTGGAGAGAAATTTCGTCTGATCCTGAACCGCGCGTACACACTGCTTCAAAATGTATGAGTCGCTGTTTGTATCTGTGAGTGTGTGTGTTCGTTGTTTTACCTTACGACAATGTGTGTTCTCCCAAGAATTGCACTGGTCCTTTGACGAGTTAACCAAATATTTTGATTGTAAGCACGCTGTGACGAAATAGGACTCACTCGACTTGAACTGTATTTGATGGAGTTTGATGAACAAAATGAAATGGAAAGAAAATGAATTTAAATGAAAATAATTTGAGGCAAATGATAAGTTCTAAGCAAGTAAAAAGAACTCAGGATATTTCAGTAGTGAAGCAATAAAAGAAGATAACCCAAAAATTATGAAAGTTTTTAGACACTTTCATTTTTACAAATATCTCAAAAACCTTGGGAGATACGATAAAATCTTGTAGAACCTTTTTTCTAGGGAATTAAATTCTCTACAAAAAAGGTTCTTTGCATTCTTTTCGTATCTCCCATAGTTTTCTAGATATAATCAATTTTGTAAAACATTTTAATAAAAAGGTTATCTCGTTTTCAAATATAATGTATTCGAAAAGTAATTGAACAATTTGATAAATAGACATGAGTTCTTTATTTTGCTTAGAACATCATCTGCCATTGTATACATACACATACCGACGTTAATTGATTTTCACTGTGAGAATTGCAACGAGCATTCTCAGTTTGAAGCCACCTAAGGCGTCGTTAATTGATTTCAAACTAATTGCAACATTCCACCTTTGTGTAATTGAAATCAATTAATTTACACGCTCCACCTCGTAACTCTCAACCTGGTTATATGTACAAATAGATACGTATATGTATATGTATACGTTTGACGTTAAATGACAGAGAGAATCTGAAGCGGAAACTTATTTCGCTCCTGCCGTTAGTTCTCCTTTCGTTTGTCATCGAGATGAGAATGTCATCTTTTCAATTTATGTCGCTCGTTACTCGCTATATAATAAACTATAATAAACTTGAGCTTTTCTCGATGGCTTGCTATTATATTGTAAGCTCTGTACAAGCACATTTTCTACCTTTAATTTTCCGCAAAAGATCACGTCACAAGTCAGCAAATATTTCTCTGAGACTTACGTATCAATCCTCTCGTTATATTATCAGTAAATTCCTTTTTTTTTGTCCTTCCGCCATCTTGACTTACCTGAAACAAAAAAAAAATTGCAACTGTTAATTTAACAAATCTCAGTTAAATACTTATTTTATAAATCATATAAAAAAATATATGTAA
>JABSMT010051540.1:0-13078 GCA_018902335.1 Eumacrocentrus americanus
TTTTATTCGAAAAAGAAATTGTTCGTCCAGATTTTTCGAGATATCTCACAAACTACACGAGACAGGATAAAATTGCATAAGATCTTTTTTTTAGGAAATCTAATTCTCTATAATAAAGGTTCTATGCAATTTTCCTCAATTTCTTATAGTTCCCGATATATAATGAATTTTGTTAAAAATTTCAATGAAATATACTTTTTTATCGACTTTATCTCCTTTTACCGCTTAACAACAGAATTGTGGGGATGAGTTACGAAAAACGGGCATTTGTATCTATTAATCGAGTCTTTTTCATTTGACGAAGAAAAATGGAATTTTTTGTTGTTGTTATGGATGATACACTTTATACATACTTCACATCTCGCTTGCAACAACACTGCACCTGTTATTATCACGCGTCCGGGTCGTTCGTTAGAAGCCCCGTGGAATCGAAGGTGCTAATCTCATCCCCGCGTTGCGATCAAAGGCCGGCAATAAGAATCCCTCGCGCCCCCTTGTGGGATGAGAGGCAAGACGAAAAAGAGAGGATATATACATGGTCCACCGCAGTGAGTCGAGTTACGTGTAATTAAGTATCTCGAGCAAATTATGTCCACGAAGTAATCTCCGGTTTGGCTCCAATTACCGCGTCGCGTGCTCTTTTTTGATTTATTTATTTCTTTTTAGTATTTTACTTATTTATTTTATTTTTTTCATCGTCAAAGCAAATTTGGAATCACGTGTGTATATACGCACAGAGGACGGATCGGTAGGCGGTTCACTCGCGGGACTAGCATCAGACGCAAAAGAGATTGTTCTGATAAACGACCGGCCGTTTCTCATTTCGAATACCGAAGGAATTTTAGTCAGTCTTACGAGAAGGGAACAAGAGCGTGGGCGGGGCACACACGGGCATCACGTCGTCGTCGAGACGAAGGGAGAATCTTCCCATTTTTGCGTTCACGAGCGAAGAAGACCGATGCCAAGACGAATGAAGACTACTATATATACTCGAATAAGAAAAAAAAATGTCTAGTCCAATTTCAAGGGTGCTAAGACGAATGGAGGCGCGACAGAAAGCTTGAGAAGATTGCTGGTCTCTCCCTTTTTTGGAAATTAATTTTCTGCATTTTAAAGGTAAATTGAGTTTTCACGCGGAGTTAACAGCTCCAAATGATTTTTTTTTATTTAGATATCTATATAGAAGGATGTGAATGAATTTTATACTATAAAACACAGTTGCATTTAATTTTTCATATAGATACTTTTATTTTTCATAATGATGAGTGATTTTTTTTTTATAATTGTTCTATAATATACATCATAGCGTTCGGTTTATACATAATTACAATTGTAAATTTTCGTTTCACCTTAGCGTATGTATACGCTTGCATCATTTTTCTCTTCTTTTGCTCATCTAGAGTATTTAACTCTTTCACAAAGTCGCGATGGACGCAGTATAATAGTTGATGTGAGAAGAATAGACTCTGATGAATGCGAAACGTGTAATGCTTACTGAAGATATTAGCGTAGAAAAGTTTCGGTTTTTTTTATTCAACGTAAAGCTACAGGGACGAATGCATTATGAGACATCTTTCCATTTTTCTTTTATTTAAATTAGCCAACATATGTATTATGTACAATTCAGAAAAGTAGTAGTGGAACGATAAAAGCGAGTTTGATTAGGCGGCATTTTCTTTTAAAAGTTCACATAATCCGGTGCGATTATATAATGATGTAATTTCACAGGCAGTTTACAGTGCTCAATATATTCTTCGGCGAGATGTAATCAAAGAGTCAATTGAGATTCGTGCCCATCAGTGAACACATGCCCCCAAATATAATTGGCTTTTATTTAATTAGATTTATTTTTTTGTGTATTACGACCGATTACTCTTACATTCGACAGAGTTTATGACGTTTACGACAATGTCAATTGATTTTTTTTCTTGATTTAAATCCTATAAGTGAAGAAAGATTGCTGCGCCAGTGCCTGCTACTAGCCGCCAATTATTACAGATTAACATTAATAGCATCCCTATGAAACAAATAAATAATATCTATCTATAATCATTCTCGCTTTATTATTAAATCTACTCCAGAGTGTGGCATCACACAGTGCAGTCTCACAGTGAATTATAACCCTTCTCTTATCATTGCCGCTACAATTGATCGATACGAACCACTCTGATTATATGTATTCTCCCTGCGCCATTATTGCAAATCTCGTCTAATACATTATATTTATAGCTGCCATGATGAATTTCTGAATCGCCTCGCGTGACGTTCAAAACTTTACAAAATCTCTCTCACATTGCCAACAAAGTTTCTCGTCAAATTGTCGCGACGTTAAGTTGGCCAAGAGTATTATATCGATATTTTCATTGATTTGATTAAAACAATTTGCGCGATTACATCGATAGGACATATATACAGGTATAATTACTAGGTTGATTAATGGTTAAATAGTAGCGCACATTTACTAACATACGTATAATCACAACGATGATAAAATTCTTACGATTCAGCAATGTCCTTGCATGAATACAATAAATATATCTTTTCAGACATGTCCCTCCTACTCGTATTTTTCTCTTTAAAAATTATTATTTCTCCTAAAAATTCTTCGGCTGCAACGATATCTCGGGAATCGAAACGCACGAGAACAAGTACGAAAAAAAAAAATAATAATAAAAATGAGATACGAGGAGTGACGTATCAGACACTGGATCGCGGAGTGAGAACGAGCGAATCGAGCACATCCCACAGCGCGCGATATTCAATTCGCCGCGTTTGATTTCGGGATTACGGGTATGGTTCGTAGCCGCGGCGGGAGATCGCGAGCGGATACGCGGACATTGGTCACGAGCCACTCGTGGAGATGACCGCCAAGTCTCTGTGAGCCTGGGGATCTCGAGAATGGGCGTCACGTACCGCCCGAGAACCAAAGACTCTGTCACATCCGGCTATTGTGCACCTGACTTCCTCCGGGCGGTCATCGGGATTGGGCGAGAGTGCTGGTGACGATGGCCTAGACGTCGGACTCCTCTGAGAATGCTGCTCTCTATCCTGGCTGAGCCTGGAGAGGTGATTGAGCTGGCTGAGATGTTGATGTGTGAGACCATTGAGCCCCGCCAGGTGACTGGCAAAGGAGGAGAGGCCTGGGAAGGCCCCCAGGTGAGGTGGCATCAGCAAATGAGGAGGTGGAATCCTCGCGGCAAGATCCACCGCCGAAGGTAGACCATAGCCTCCAAGTGCTCCTATCCCTGCGTCAGCGTAGAGCCTTGCCAAGAAGTCGTTGTGAAGGAGAGGATTCATCTGCGAGTCATCGATCCTCGGTGACAGGCTAGGTGGCAGACTGGACGACAGCGGTGGGCTCGATGACGTTGATAGCAGCTTTCGGTGGAGATTGAGGTTGGCCGAATGCCGATCCCTCGACCTCTTGGACGGGAATGCAGCATTGCACCCGTCCACGCTACATCGGTGCATCAACTTGAGATGCACATTTTGATAGTGCGTCTTCACCCCAAAGTGATTCTGGAAGACCTTGCCACACGCTGTACACCTACGTGGATTGTCTCGGTCCAGTGGCACCTCCTGGGTGCTGACAAAGCCTCCATTCTCGTATCGAGCATACGTGATGAGACTATTGTCCGTATCCATAGCCGCTGTGGAGGGCGAGGCGCTGGACGAGCGCGAGCCACGAGAGTAGTTGTCCATGGTGTTGCTGTCCTGCATCAGGGTAGGGCTGTCGATGGGGCTGATAGAGATTCTGCCAGGCCTCGATCCCGTGCGGCTCCCTGACGTGTATGGACCCATCATGCGACCCTGCGACAAGGACTCGAGTTGACGCAAAGCATTCGAGGAGTCGAGGGAGAGTTCGTCGTTAGCAGTCGGGTAGCTGTCGACCGAGCTCGGGGCACGGGAGGATACATCAGGACGCTCACCTTCACGTTTTCGACGACTTCCGTCCTTTGATTCATCGTCGACATCATCATCATCGTCCTCATCTGCGTCGTTTGTTGGTGGGACCCGTCTGGACATCAGGTCCTCTTGCGTGACGTCTTGATCGGTCCTCTCCTCTTTCACCAGGATCTTTGGCTCCTCGTGGACAGCTACATCCTCCCTCTCGTCTCTTGCACATTCTGCTTCGTAGCTGGACCGCCGGCTTTTGCGCCGCTGACGAAGGGCCTCGTCAGCGCGCTCGTCAGCTGCTGAAGAGGTTGTATCACGTGGCGAGCAGGACTCTCTTTTTATCTCAGGTGAAAGATGTCTTTTGGGTGACCTCACGCTGCTGACTCTCGAGCTGAGATCTTTCGGCTCGTCCTGTGGCTGCCTCTTTGCATTGTTTTCAGTCTCGGAGATCCTCTCCCGGTGCTGCTGCAGCTTCGTCTCCTTCGCCTCGGGCGACTGAATATTTGACTCATTGTCGAGAGTCGAATTGCGTGGCGAAATGGAGGTCTTGCGCTGCTGCTCGGCCTCTAGCCGCGACATTGACATGTCCTCTGGCTGGTCCTGAAAGACTGCGTCGTTGGATGAGTCACCGTCAGTCGATGAAGAGTGAATTTCTGTGGGCATTGCGCATCTCGTTGGGTGCTGCGATTTTCTTTTTCGCACCCCACGACTGTTGAAAGCTGCGCTAGCCTGTGAGTGGACGTTATTGAAGGACGTCGAGTGGTGGTGATCCATGGTGCCCATCGAGTCAGTGTCGTCTATGCTGTCAGCATTACTAACGAGGTCTTCATCCCCACCATCGCCGATTGACAGCTTGGGCCGCTTCGCCAGGTTGAAGGGCGTCGACTGGTCATCATCGTTTCTGGATGAGCGCCCAGCATCCATTGAGTCCAACTCGTCCCCAACGATGACAATGCCCTCTTCATCGTCCTCGTCTTCCTCTCCCTCGAGAATAATTGAGGGAGCTTGGGACGAAGGCGATGCTCCGGCAGTGCTAGCGGTGCTCGACGATCCCCTGATGTGAGTATTGGTCGTCGAGGTGTTAGAGAAAGTGGTGAAGGGGCTCGATGTCGGAGCAATGGTCGTTGCTGCAGTGGTGGTGATCATTCTCTGGTGAAGAGCTTCTTCGTAGGACATCGCCTGGCTCTGCGTAGATGACAGATCCAGGTGCTTGAAGTCCAGCGCACAGAGAGAGGCAGGGGACCGGAGATCAGGTGGTGGAGTGAGTAGAGGAAAAGAGCCAAAGGGAAGGTGATTGAGACCACTCGGAGGAACGGGTAAACCCATTTGCTGAGGCAGGACTAGCGCGTGGGCCATCGATGAACGTCCATCGTGAGGTGAAATCTTCCTGCGCAGATGAGGTGAGTGAAGCTTAGGATTGGGATTAGCACTGTGACGATTCCGCGATCTTCTCGAGCTGAATTTGGTGTTGCAGCCCTTGACGGTGCATTGGTGCATCTCTCGCAGATGGACAGCGCTGAAGTGGATCTTGAGAGCACCCTTGTCGCAGAAGGTCTTCAGACAAACATTGCACTGGACTCGCTTCTTGCCTGTGGCTGGATTGATGAAGGGTGTGCCAAGATTGGGAGGAAGATTGGACGTCGTCCCCCATTGATTACGTTTACCAGGAGACTGAGACTTTCTCCCTGGAATACCTGGAGGTCTTCCAAGACTAGCTGCTGCTTGAAGTGATAGTGGTCTAAGTCGCTGTTTGTCCTGCCTCGTCAAGTCCCTTCTGCTTAAATTCAACGCACTGCCAGAGTTCTCATCATCATCTTCAGTCTCAGACCCAAACTCGCTGCTCTTCTCACCGACGCTGAGAGCATCGCCAGGCTGTCCAGCGATGTTGGAATTGAGTTTTCCCATCGAAGGATGGGAAAAATTCACCGGGAAATTTGGAGGAAGTGCACCTGATGATCCAGCAACAGCCAAAGGATGACCAAAAGCCAGAGCTGTCGTGGAGATCGGTGCTACTGGCATCGGTGGCCTCAGCTGGGACGCAGAGGAATGGTGAGGAGGACTGTGTGGACTGTGCGGATGCTGTCTCATGGACTTTCTCTGCTGCATGAGCTGATCCAGAGGCGGTGGAGCGAGATGTGGGAATCCAGCGAGTCCAAGACTGCCCAACTCGCGAAAATCAAAGGGCTGCATACTCTGCAGTCGATTGAGCGGCGAGGCAAGGTGAGAACTGGAGGACTCTAGGCTTCTGGGTGGCGAGTTGGCTATACAGTTGGTGCCAGGATTAGCTGCTGACGTTGAAGGCGTGTAGTGCTTCTGTGCGGACGGCGACATGGAGGGATGCGAGGTCGGCGGTGGCAGCGAAGGTGCTAAGCGAGAACCAGGGTGTGGCAGTCGACAGTGGAGCAAGTGCATCGATGGTGGCAAATGGGCCAGTGGCATAGTCGGCGGCGAGGGTCGTCGGCTAGGTGACATAGCATCCGACGACGCGGGTGTCCCAGCAGCCAGCAGAAGCTGTTGCACGAACGGACGCGTCTCCGGAAATCTGAGGAACTGCTGTAGAACCAGCGGTTCCTCCTCAGCTGAGCAAATGCTCCATCGGTCCAGCAGTGGGCCGTTCTGCGAGTCCTGCAATCAGAAGAAAAAATCCATATTATTAATTGCTATAATTTTATTCACAGAAACATACTTGCAAAGAAGCTAAATCATATACATATAATAGGAATTGAGTGAAGGAAGCAATTGAACAGATTGAATAAACTTGGCTCAAGATTATCGCTACCAAGGAGTGTGGATTAAAATAATCCAGTTTCAAAATCTTATGCGTATAGATTCACGAGTGAAAAGTTTCTTATAAATTTAGGGTGACGGCGTATACAGTCTCTGTCAGTTTGTCTCTCTCTCACTCTATCTCACACTGTCGAATGTTTATTTATGCATACCGACACAAGCCGGACGTAACGCAGGACGCCGAGCGACGCTTTTCGCGTCTCTCATGTATATTTCCTCAGCGAAATTAGGAGAAGACCGCCTGGTGTGACCACTCTCCCTCAAAACACTACATTTGTTCATCATCTTCATTATTTTTTATTTCTTTCTTCTGCAATAGTCTATGTACCATCTTACGGTCGAATTCGTCACGGTATGTTAGTGTCCATCATGATCATCGGGAATTAAAGTCACGGAAGCATCAGTCGCGGTGGTGGTGGGCGCGCGCACAAATATGCAGGAATGCAATAAGAATGAAAAGGTAAAAATAAAGATGGGTATAGTCGACGGTTTACGGGCAGAGGTCGTCTCTTGGCGTGTTCGACTTCCTATGGGATCATAGACGCTGTTGTGCGCGCACGGTAGTAGGCGACTCAGGGATTTAAGTATAGGCCGGCGCTTGAGCGCTCGGTCATAGGCGTCGTAACGCTTGCTATCATCCATCTCTCCTCTTGCCCCGACGGACCGTCCATTAAGTAAATTCAACCTCGGCGCGTTTAATCGCGCTTCATAGTCGCCACGTATAATTCGACGATAATAATCGATTCGAGACTCTTTTCCTCGGATTCGAAATAAGAGAAATTATCTCGAGCTTCCACGATGCATATGTGCATCATCCACCAGCAGCCACCGTGCGCGCGCGATTAGAGGTCTTGATGCGTGAAATACAGTGTAAGCGCTACGGATATACCTGTAACCTGGCTCCTCGAGCAAAGTAGCTAAGATCCACGAGGACTAAATGCTCGTGCGCGTTATGCAAAAGGATCATGAAAGAATGCCTACCGCGCGTCAAGCATAGGTATATATATCTACACCGTGAGACTCGAATTTTAATCCTCGCACGCGAACGGGGGCGCGTACTCTTTCTCCTTCCTCCATCAGCTACTCGTTTTGCTCCTCTCGTGCATTCGTCACGCGCGACGTGGCGCGGCCGTCATGGAATTCGGGTCGCGCGTCGACAGGTTGCAGGGATCGTGAGACTCTGAGACACGTTTTCAAGTTGATCCAATTTTTTATTTATTTATTTTTTTTTTAATTTCTGCAGTCTTTCCTAATTTTTATCCGGATGTACATCAGAGAGATCCTCGCGTGCACCCAGGCACTTTCGTGTCTCGATTTCCTCCTATCTTGACGGCGATGCACTATGCACATGCGAGGAAAAGTGCGATCTCCCCACTTCTTTTGAGGACGTCCGCCTCCACCTACATATGTGGCTGCTGCGCGACCAGCTCGATGCGGTGTGTGGTGCCATCGCGTGGCAAAGGTGCCAAGTTCGAGCCATATATACACTCTTGCTTCAGCACGATGTGTGGAGACACCACCACCACTGCCGTCAGCGAATGCGGGAGGAGAAGCAATCGAAGGTGCCATCCGTGACTGGACACCGCATATGATTTCACGCTCGGTGGACCTGTCTTATTCGTGTGTAGAAATCGTGAAGATCTCAAGGCGGATTGTATCCGCTTTTAAATTGGATTGCAACTACTCTGCGACCTCCTCCTCGTTTTCCCACTTCTTGATTTTTTTGCTTCTCGATTTTTTTCTTCTTCGTTCCTCCGCTGTTGTCCCTTTGTGTCCTCCCCGCTGTGTTTGCATTGAAAAGAAAAAAGAAATTGATTGAGAGTAGAAAAAAAAAGAGATAGATAAAAAAAAGCGTGATTGAAGTCGATCGGTGAGATTAATAGGGCAGTTTCGGAAGCCGCATCCTGCATGAATATTTAGTAACTTTTTTCGTCGTATAGTCTTCCTGCAAACTTCAGTATCATAACGGGACGAATGGGGACTCCGAAATCGGTGACTCTTTTGGAATACGACACCAGGCGCCTGGATTATGAATACACTAGCCGATATATATTACCATAAGATAAAATAATTTGACAGGCCGCGGGCAATTTTTAGATGAATTATAAGCCGGAAGGGGCAAAAGAATATCAAAACACGTTGTATAGTATGGATATATATATATACATAAATAGGTATCCACCGTCCTTTCCCAGGCTACTCACTCCTTTAGTCGATGATTTACATACGAAACATGTTTTTTGTTGCTTCTCTCAGTGCCCCCAGCGATCGCGCTCGCTCGTGGAGACACTTAGACCCAATTTCTCGCGCAATTATTAGCCTCACATCTCAAGCGCCTTGATTTCTTGTTTCTCAGTGAGCGATTAAAAAAAAAATTATCAATTCAGAGGCAGTCACGGATGTAGTGTCTTCGCGATGTCTGAACAACTGTCTCTCTTAGATTCATTTTCATTTTATTTTCCTTCCCTCCGGCGGCGCGCCGGAGTAATCAGTGTTTTACGCGGCTGTAATCAGCATGGAAGTGATCGAGAAGGGAAAATCGATCGCGTTTCGCCGTATAACGATCAATATCTATACGTGTGTATTAACCGTTGTGAAAAATAATAGGAAAAAGAAATAAAGAAATCGAGAAGATGGTACCTAATATATACGAAGGCGATCGATTACAAGTAATAATCCGTCCGCGTGTCGTTCGCGCGCATTCTCTGACTGAAAGGTTATTTCCTTGGGTTTCACGTGCTGATGTGCGACTTTTGTTCCCCGACACGTAAATACCTAATTCCCAACGCGATGCAATGCGTGAGTTAAAAGAGAAAATAATTGAAAACAAAAAACAAAATTAACGATCGTTTATATAGTTGGATTTTTGCAACACTTTGGCCTTTCTCTCTGTTTCTCTCTCTCTCTCTCTCACTCGACGAGAAGACAGATCATTAGCGTAAACGACCCCGACGGCAAACGAAACTCGTTTTTATCGCCCGCGGAGTCGCGCGATTTCGATCTCGTTAATTCAATTTTTTGTCGCGTTCAAAAATCGTTTTTACGCCATGCACTAAGTCCATCAATAAAAAATTTGTCATTGAAATCTTTACAACAAAAAAAACCAAGATTCTCCTAATACATTATTATTATTCCCATTGAGTGGATAATCGTTTATATTACGACGCATATTTCCCCAGATCGTACCGCCAGTTGTAATACGATCTCGATGATCATTGCTGCGATACAGTCGAGCGTAAGAGTCCTTGGATTGAGAATAGGATTTTTTGGTTAATTCCCAGGCACATTCAAGTGGCGGCGGGGGACAGTATTCCTGAGTCGTCGAAAGAAGCTGGTGTAGACGTTGCAGAGTGTCCTACACGGAGAGAAACCGGTTTTCCATACGTTTAATTTCACGCTAACGTCGGTGCAATTCAGTTTACATGAATATACTCCCCATTTTCTATGCGATACTCCTCAAGTGGAGAAGGAAGGAGAGACAGTTAAACGAAGAGGGAAGACATTAATAATCACTGCTGATGGTCACCTTCGACTTGGTCGTATCCTCGTGCGAAATTTTTGAGTGCTGCTGCTGCGCTGTACTATACAGCACACACGCAACCGAGACTCCTCTACTCTCTTCCTTATGCACTTTCTCTCTCTGTCTCTCTCGGACTACTCGCTGGTGCATCGGTCCGTCCATCCGCGACCATAACCGATTACACGCGACTTGGACGCGTCGATGAGAGTTCCGTGTTACCAATGGTGCACGCAAGGGAAACCCGGGAAGTATCGTTCATCGTTTTTTTGCTTTTCTTTGGTTTTTTTTATAATATTCCAATGATTTGCGATGATTGCTGCGCTCCCATTTCTCCTCGTGTAGCCTTGCACGTTGTTTTTATTTACTTGATCAGTGGGAACTGCAATATGTCACTCGATGATCTTTGATTCACTGTAATCCGTCGGTAAGTCTTTCCTTCCAAGCATCGTATTATGTATATGTATATATTGCTTATGTACTTTGACTGTCACTGAGATGTTTTTGACACTTGTATATAGCACAAAACCTATAGCACTTATTTCATCATTTTTCCATTGTCTTATCCAGCACTGAGGCACGACATATTATATCTCGTCATTTTGATCTTCTGCATCTCTGTATTCTTCTTTATCTTCGTCTTTTCTGTTTGACGGTGACGTGTACGGTTGAATAAATAAATTGACGTGGCATAGACGTATGGTTTTCTTTCTACTCGTGCACTCGCCGTCTTCTCACTCTTGCCCTCTCGAGACGTTTTATTTTTAGTCGACGACCATAAGTCACATACTGTGCTTGTAGGACGCCACACATACGATCTTATTTTAGGAGAGCAATCTTCCTCGAGTGAGAGAGGATATGCCCAACGATCTTGACATCATGACGATCACCGGGTGGTGAATCTCCGGATATCACACGGCATAGCCCATGAATTATAATCGTAGTGAATTTTTTACGGTTACCAGCGTACATAAACAACTTTGAAGCATGTGTCAAGAATAATCCAGACTTATTCATCATCAATACGATCAGCGGAATGACGATCGTCCTCGGGAAGTCTCGAAATTCGCTGTCACCACGTGTGTCCTCTAAATCGAACTAAATCTTTAATTATTAAATCCCTCCCCCACACCGTCTGTTAATATCTAAACTAATCACTCGAAATATTTATACCAACACAGATTCGTATATATACCGTCAAATGATAAAATTAGAGGAACGTGTGTCAAATATGCCGGCGTGGGACGCGAGGTCAGAGTAATCTTTCGTTTCTCGTCGTGTCCCAGGGCCGATAAGAAGTCGTCGTGATTGTCACTGCGAATTTGATAAATGTCCTATGAATTATCAGCTAAAAAAAAAGAAAATTATTAACTAATAAGAGCAACTCCAAACAATAATTGTCATCACGCACAGTTGAATCACATTTAATTTAAATTTTAAAAAACAAACCAACCAAAAAGCGCGTCACCGTTCCCAAAGCATGAAAGAGGTGTGTAAAGGTCTATGTAAAAAGTACAAATTGTTCACAATTGCAATGACACTCACCTGCAGTATGTATCCTCTAGTGTAATCCTCGTGGGTCCAGCCGAATGCGGCCAGAAGTCGTGTCACTTTCGCGTGCGGCAACTGGTTAAACAACTGATCGAGCAGTATCTTAAGTCGTATGGGTAGCGCGCGTGAGCCGTAAAGGACGAGGGATGCGACGTCAAACACGGCCGTCGGCTCGACAGTCTCTGAAGTCGGTGGACTCTCCTCCTTCTCCGCGACCTCGCGGGCTTCCCCACCACCATGGTCGCCGCGTAGCTTTACCCTCCCTACGGCGCTTTTGTCCTCCCTACCAGGACGTCGTGGGCCGGTGGCGACATCCCCACCATCATCGCCTCCGCTTGGACTAGCCGGCTGGAGGCTTGACAGTCGCGCGAGCGCTGCAACACACGTAAAGAGAAGGAAAAAGTAAGCGGACGCGTGTAGTATACATGACGAGTAGTAGTAGCGTGTGTGGCGCGTGGTGGGGGCGACGCTCGGTCGCCTCGCGACACTACACACCGTCGTCGCTGTCGTAGTCGTCGTTCGGACGACGTTGTCGCTGGATCCCACCCCCCACCACGCTGATCCCCACCCGCGCGCATACTCCGCTGCATGCGTCCAACAGAGACGACGCGAGTCGCCGAGAGAGAAGTACATCTAACGCAGTCGAGTCAGTACTTACTTACTCCCCACTCGTGCACGACCAGCACGACCTCCCACCCCGGCCTTGCCGCCCCCGCCATCAACTCGCGGACGTCGCGCTCGCCGTGTTCCCCCACTCTGGACGCATCTGCCGCCTGATGCTGTACGAGAGACTCGAGAGAACACATCCATCAACCTGCCGCGCTGAGATGCGTCTATAGCGGTCGCGGAAGAAGCAGCCACCTCTATGATATGCTTTATGACGGATTGGAGACGTGCGATATGAAAATTTGATGGGGAAAAAAATTGACTCCTTCGTTATAATGATGGGAAGGTGTTTTAGGGATATATGGACAATCTTTGGAGCAGAAGAAGAAGCAACTGAAAGCGCTTTCCCCCGATAATCGTCACGCTTTTCGCCCAGCTGTATAGGCGATTCCTATCCAGCATGAAAGTCGGCAAACCCTAACGATCATTGCATGCAGAGTTGCGACTTACGGGGATCCGCGTTCCAGAGAATGCACGAGAGTCTCTCTCTCTCTCTCTTTTGTATCTTTCTGATACATTCCACGGAGGATTTTTATTATTATTACTTCTGTTGTTAAGCGGTAAAAGGAGATAAGTCGATAAAAAAAGTAAATTTCATTGAAATTTTTCACAAAATTTATTGCAACTCGGAAACTATGAGAAATAGAGCAAAATTGCATGGGA
>JABSMT010051551.1:0-13070 GCA_018902335.1 Eumacrocentrus americanus
TTATCGTATCTCGCAAGGTTCTTGAGATATTCGTAAAAATGAAAGTGTCTAAAAATTTTCATAATTTTTGAGTTATCTTCTTTTACCGCTTCACTATTGAGTTGATACAAACAATAAATTTAATTAAAATAATTATTTTTAATGTCTAGTACTACCTCTCGACCATGTCTAGGACCTTCGTGACACTGCAGAGCGACCACAAGGTCCTTTTGACATTGAGAAAGTGAAAGAGATCGTATTGGAACGACTGTCTGGAGAAGATCCATGGACCACATAGTTCCAGACGTTGGTTCCCATGCTTTCAACCGTTCGCATTCAGATTCTATGTGTTTTCTAGAATTCTCACACTCATTTGAGCACACAGGAAGTCCGCAGCCTCTGTCACAGGGGAAGAGTGGACATCCGGACTTGTAGCAGTTGACGCACATGGGAAGATATTTATTGTAGCATCGAGGACCAATTACTAATGGTCTGTCGATGAAGATCACTTCGCCCTGATGAATATCACGCTTTGCAAAAAGCCCTCGACCACCCAGTCTCGAGTAATCTACGGTCCAGACTTGATCTTCTGGATTGGGAAGCAATCCATGACCCTCCAGATGCTGGCGAAGAAGCTTCTCCATCTCTTCTGGCTCCAGCATTTTTTAAATTTAATTCTATTCAATTAATTAAGTTCTAAGACGAGAGACAAGGTATAGAGCTTAGTGTAGAAGACTATTCCCTCATGCATCTGCGGTCCTCTCGATGAGACTATTATAGCAGACGCAGTTTTAAATAGAGCGTGAGTCCAAAAGCAGAACCTGATCACCTTTTCCTGCAAAGCTATATATCTCTAGACATCGTTTAATATTTACTAAAGACCATAAAACCTTTTAAAATCGTTCAACACTCTTTTCAACTGTAATTTAAATATTCTTTGTACCTTAAAATTATTAACAAGATTTATTTACAGTAAATTTCTGTCATTAAGTGGTAGAACAAGATTAGTCGACAATTGATCATAAATTTTCGAAATTCACATTTTTTTAAATATCTCAAAAACTACGCGACATACGATAAAATTCCAAGATACTTTTTTTATTGGAAATTGAATTCTCTACAAAAAAGGTCTCACCCATTTTTATCGTATCGTGCATAGTTCTCGAGCTACAATCAATTTTGTTTTTAACAAATGTTTTTTCTCCAAAAAAATCGTTCATCCATATTTTTCAAGATATCTCGAAAACTCCACGAGATAGGACAAAACCGCATAGAACTTTTTTTATAGGAAATTAAATTCTCTATAAAAAAGGTCTGATTCAATTTTGCTCTATTTCCTATAGTTTCGGAGTTACAATAAATTTTGTGAAAAAATTTCAATGAAATTTACTTTTTTCTCGACTTATCTCCTTTAATACCGCTTATAACAACAGATTAAGTGTACATGCGTAGCGAGAACCGGTTAATATAGCCAGAAAAATGTCAACAATGGATCCAACATTCCCATGCTCGTCCTCATTTACGTATATCCACAAGACACACATTGGTATTAGTCACATAGTTAAGTATACATATAGTAATATGTGATGATGAATCCAGCGAATTGAATATCCCATAACGGTTCTCAGGGTGGTGGGCATATGGAATAATGCTGAGGAGAAGGAGAAGACTCGTTTCTCGATCCCCACGACGTCCTCCTCTCACCTGTGAGCCTTTTTTTACCTGTTCTTGCTTCCATGATTGGAAACGATCGGCAGTGTACATTCAGCAGTCCTCGAGCTCATGAGCTCGTCCTGCTGTCTATTTATCTACATCCTTAAGACATCCCTTAACAATTTTTTCGGGTGATTTAAAATCCCCTTGATAGTTATCTTCTTTGTGAAAGTATCGATCGAACGATCGGTGAAAGTGTTGGATAGACATTTTTACAAAATACAGTATTATTTGTATTGACATTCTTTACACCTTGAGGCCGTGAAAATCGCGGCTAAGGTGCGCTAATTTGGTCGCAGGTGAGTCAGCGACAAAAATAATTCAGGTGTAAGAACCCCACCTTTGTGTTGTAGATGCAGAGACATTGCTTCTTCCTTATATTGGATAAATAAATCGATTACATCAATACATATAAATTCATTCATCAATATGAGTAATGGTCTGCAGCCAAAATCGGCGATCGCATTTCAAAGAATATTGTGACACACATTCTTGACTAATATATCCGTGGGTGGAGTCCTAGGATTTATTTACATAAAAGACCGGTTGAGATCCACCTACGACGTACCCTTGAAGACTGGCGACTCATCACGCCTCATAATCGTTTCTGCTCCAAAAATAGACTCCAAAAATCATGCTTACACAATTGAGCATAGCTCGAAAACTCTGCGAGATACGACAAAAATGCATGAGACCTTTTTTGTAGGAAATTTAATTTTGTACAAAAAAGGTCCTATGCAACTTTATCCTATCTCGTGTAGTTTTCGAGATATCTTGAAAAATCTGGATGAATGACTTTTTTTGAGAGAAAACAATTTATTAAACACAAAATTGATTACAGCTCGAGTAATATGCGAGATACGACAAAAATACATAAGACCTTTTGTACAGAGAATTCAATTGCCGACAAAAAAGTTCTCTTGCAATTTTATCGTATCTCCCATAGTTTTGGAGATATTAGAAAAAATAAAAATGTCGAAGATTTCCAATAATTTTTTATGTATCTTCTTCCACTGCTCGACGTCAGACGTCATCGTCCAAAG
The DNA here is from genome assembly GCA_018902335.1 of Eumacrocentrus americanus. Lineage (NCBI taxonomy): Eukaryota > Metazoa > Arthropoda > Insecta > Hymenoptera > Braconidae > Eumacrocentrus > Eumacrocentrus americanus. Next base: position 2,736 of record JABSMT010051551.1, read on the forward strand.
CAACTTTGAATGACAATAAACAGAAAAAAAACAACACCATTCCATTGAGTTGATGTAATCAATAACTCATGGCTTATTGAATTACATTGGGAATAACTGGGTTTCAATGAGCTGTAATTCATGTTAGTGTCTGATAAAAAAAATTCTAGACATTAAACATGTGTAGATGAATATTAATAGTGGCTAAAGGCTAACAATGCAGATCTGATGACCTCATTATAAAGCATTTTTGCTCTGGCAAGGCAAGGTCGTTGATCTTTCTTGCCACCTGTTATGGAATTCGAGAGTGCCATTTTAATCATGATTGCACTGAGGAAAGCCTTGTTTTTATTCGTTCAACAACAGTTTGGCCCACTTCAGGCTTTCACAGGGAAAAAATATATATATATAGTATATAGGTAGGTAGCTATAGACCATCAGGTCTCTTTTCTTGATGAACGTTGCACACAGCAGCAGCGCATAACACTTCCTCAATTTGCCCAAGTGCCATCATCATTCTGTCCCAATTAAACAAAATCTGTTGTCTCCTTGATTATGTAACCATGAGATATTATATATTTTATCATCACACTTGATGTTTTTCTATTTACAACAAACATGACAAAGAAAATTGATGGACCATTAGAGATATGTTGGGTTTTCCCCGTTGTTCGAACAACCGGATATACACGTTGAAACGTCACGCAATGAGGAAAGAACAGAATCACGAAGCGTACTGATGGAACGTCCCGGATGTAGTGAATACCGATAAAAATTATTCAATAATGAATGGGATTCCCTGTCAACAATTTAAATTACTTCAAATAGATGCGAATAATTTGAAAGAAGCTATCATTTATACGCTTGGTCTATCATCCGGAACATCTATTGATGGCAATATTCTCATTAGTTTCATTTCAATAATTATTGTACATTGTAGTTGTCTCTAGTGCTACTTCAATTGTGACCATCATTCATTTGTGAGTAGAAAGTTGGTGTAGTACAAGTCGTAAAGTAAATTGTTTTGTCTGCTATGCATGAATTGTATCCGCAAAAACTAGGAAATTCACTGGTGATTGGTGATGTGAATCACAGTCAGTGGAACCAGACAATTATAGAAGAATAATTCTCTCATTAAACGGTAAAACGTGATAAGTCGACGATTTATTGAAAATTTTCGAAATTTTACATTTTTTCAAATATCTCTAAAATTATGAGACATATGATAAAATTGCAAGAGATCTTTTTTACCGGAAATTTAATTCTTTATAAAAAAGTTTCTATACATTTTTCTCGTATCTCGCATAGTTCTCGAGCTATAATCAATTTTCTTTTTAACAAATTGTTTTTTCTTAAAAAAATCATTCACCCAGATTTTTCGATATATCTCGCAAACTACATAAGATACAGTAAAATTGCAGGAGACCTTTTTTGTATAAAATTTAATTCTCTATAAAAAAGGTCTTATGCAATTTTGCTCTATTTCTCCTAGATTCGGAGTTACAATAAATTTTGTGAAAACATTTCAATGAAATTTACTTTTTTTTAACTCCTTTCACCGTTTAACAACAGAATTATTCTTATGCTACTTCAAATCTAATCTTTTGCTAGAGATCTTTACTGGTTCATTTATAGAAAAGCTTAATTAATATTTAATAAGCTTCATTTATTAATGTTTCTTCTATTTTATTTCTTCAGCAGAATCCGGCGTGAAGATGACTAAATCTTCAGTTATCTTCCTTCTACAATGCAGTCTGCTTGCGGCAGCGACAGCGGAACCGTATGTAATCACATTTTTCAAAGTAACAGTATATAACGCAATGCCATTGTCATTTTGAGCGTAAATAATCACTCTAGTTCGTATATGGTGTACAATTCTTGTAGGTACTACACGGTCGTTGCTCCAAAAGTGGTACGTCCCAATTCAGAGTATCACGTAGCAGTGTCAACCACTGGAATATCTACACCATCAACAATTGCCGTGGAGCTTGATGGAGATCTTGATAACGGAGATGCATTTAGAGTGTCCCATGAGGACGTGGTCGAGCCCTATGCGACCCGAATCTTCAAGTTAGAGGTATACAAACATCTAAAATAATTCCTTGAGATCTAAGAAGTCAGTAATAATTTTTTTCTTGCTTCTAATCCTCTGCTTCTGTCTGATAGATTGGTGACACCACGCCTGGACGATACAAATTATCAGCTAGAGGAATCTCTGGTTTGCTCTTCAGCAATTCAACTGACGTCCAGTACATCCACAAGAGTTATTCAGTCTTCATACAGACGGATCGAGCAGTTTACAAACCCGGGAACAAAGTTATGTTCCGATGTGTAGTTCTAGATTCCAGATTGAGACCGGTTCTTACCAGGCAACTCGATGTTTACATCACGGCAAGTTCTCCAAGCATTTTCTCTCTCTTATCAACTCGTTTACAGCTCTGCAAGCATTTCCTTCGGTTCAATAATTCACGAGCAATTTAATTATTGTAATATACAGGATGGATCAGGGAATAGAGTCAAGCAGTGGAGTCGTCCACCAATCAGTCGAGGAATATTCAGTGGAGAATTGGAACTCTCAGCGTCACCAGTCCTGGGAGATTGGAAAATCGTTGCCAATGTCGTAGATCAGACATTCGAGAAGGAGTTCCAGGTTGCTGAGTACGTTCTGCCCAAGTTCGAAGTGTCCATCGATGCTCCCAAGCATGCGACATTCAAGGAAGGCAAAATAACTGCAACAGTTCGCGCAAAGTAGGATGATAGATTAAATTCTGTTGATGAATCGCTAGACAATTGAGTACAATTCTTGCAGATACACGTATGGAAAGCCTGTGAAGGGTGAAGCAACTATTACAGCATATCCTGATATCTTCTCAGGTGTGCTTCAGCCAATCTTTCAAGCCCCAGTGAGAAAGGTGGTGCCTATCGATGGGAAAATCACCGTAGACTTTGATATTGGCAGTGAGCTCAAGCTCACAGATGAGTATGAACGACCTATTGAACTGGAGGTAGCTGTTGAGGAGGCCTTGACTGGTCGCAGGCAAAATGTCTCTATGCAAATGACATTGCATAAGCATAAGTATACAATGGATTTAATCAAGACGTCAGAGTATTACAAGCCTGGATTGAAATACACTGCATTTGTAAGCATCAATCTCGTCCACTTGATGTCGACCTAGAGTTTAATCATCTAATGGTGTGGATATTTTTAGATTAAATTGACTTATCACGATGGCTCGCCGGTACGTGATACTACTAATCCTGTGAAGATATCTTATGGGTATACATTCAATCAGTCAGCCTACACAAATATTACTAGGATGTTGGATGATCATGGAATGATTCAGTTGGATTTCTATCCACCAAACAATTCGAATGAAGATGCTCTGCCTTTGAATATTGAGGTATTAAAACATCATCGAATTCTATTATCATTCCTCTCCAATGTCCTCAATAAAACGTAGTCTCGTGAGACTGTTTAAGAATATTTAAATGACCTAAAGGAATTTTTGAATAACAGGCGGAGTATTTAAATCTTCACGAGTGGTTCCCCTCGACGAATCAAGCCATGTCTCCCAGCAACACTTTCATTCAAGCAACAGTAAAAACCGAGAAGCCTATGGTGAATCACGAGGTGGAAATCGAGGTAAACTCGACAGCACCATTGAAGTACCTGAGTTACGAGATTCTAGGCCGCGGAGATATCTTAAACGCTGCCTCTATCCATGTGTCTGATAAACACACAGCTTCCTTTAGGTACGTATTGTATTGAAATGGCTTTACAATGGTTCAATGATTTTATGGAATGGTTTATTTCACCACAGGTTCCTGGCCACCTACGTGATGGCTCCAACAGCCCACGTTCTGGTTTACTACACGAAGGAAGACGGTGAAATCGTTGCGGATGCCTTAGATGTAGATCTCGAGGGAACTCTGCAGAACTTTGTCGATATAAAAGTTAATCCTGGCGAAGCTGCACCTGGTCAATCGGTTGATGTAACGATTACATCGAAGCCTAACTCGTATATTGGAATTTTGGGTGTGGATCAGAGGTCCCTGCTTCTAAAATCGGGCAACGATATCTCTCGAGTAAGTATTTTCATTGAGGAATATCTAGAATCTTGGTATCTATTTGTTTCTTCTTGCTTCTTAGGATCAAGTGTTCAAGGAACTGAGATCCTACGACATGGTGGAGGAATCTCCATACTCTGACATGGCATTTGATCGTTCGTTCTGGCGGCCAGGCTCTGCAACAGCCCAAGACGTCTTCCAGGTACTTATTTTCATAATTATTTTCATTATTCAATTGAAAGCGAGTTTGTACGAGACTTGAGGATAATTATGCTTGCAGAAAACAGGAACGGTCGTGCTAACAAATGCCTACATCCACGAGAATTTCCCAATTCGTAAGTATTGAGCTCCATTGCATAATAAAATTCATGGACTAACATGTTTGCATCTTGCGCATCATCATCATCATCATCATCACTATCAAAGATGACAATATAACTCGATCGCTCAAAATAAATCATCATTCACAGCATTAAAAATATCATATTGTTTACAAGGAGATACGTTTGGCCGAGCACGGTTGAACATCTAGAGCAAATAGAAAATTTACATTTTAACAATGGTCCTACTCTGTGCGTAGTATACTACAGAACTAGTTTTATGGAAGAAGCGATGTTTGCCTCTGCTGCGGGCGCTGCCGATTCCGCCGCATTCCCGTCCGAGAAGCTCAAAGTACGCAAGAATTTCCCTGAAACGTGGCTTTGGGAACTGCTTGAACCCGGGTAATGCCAACAAATTTATTGATGCAACAAATTGCCCATATATATCTTCAAAATATGTATTTTATCTATCTGCTGTATGCTTTTGGATATCTTTCTCTACTGAAAAGAGGTTGAGCTTTTACTAATTCCACATCATCAATCGTCAAATGACTAATGAATCACCAAGGATAAACGTCTAAGAGTGCACGAAGCTAACAAAATAAATTAATTAAAGCTCCAAAGAATATAAAATCATATACAATTCTTCATCATGCTTGATGTCGATCCGAGACTCTATAGGATTGGATTGCAGGACAGCCAGGATACCTGGAGGGTAGAATACGAGGTTCAGCTCATGGCTCATCAACTCTGAGGCCAGACATTGGTCCTCCAGTTACACACAGACTTGTGACTAGACCTCCACTGGCAGGTCCTTACGCCTTCTCACGCATCCCAACTCCTGTATGGAATAAGCCCCGTGTTTTCCTTATGCATGACATCTCGAACACTTGGCTTTTCACAAACTTCTCAGGGTATTTATTCGCATAGTTCTTTACCTTCCATGTATACATGAATGTACTTTATGCACGCTCTCGAGTACGTTCATATACACTATGTGAATATCATTCACTGTCTATTCTTCTTCTATTCGTTTTTCCTGTCGTTGCCAATTTTTTAAATGTATTATTGACTGTAGATTCAAGGGAGAAGCTGTGCTACATCGCACCGTGCCAGACTCGATTACATCTTGGGTTTTGAGTGCATTCTCAGTTGATTCTACATATGGACTTGGTCTCATAGACGTTCCCAGGAAGGTTTGTCCTTCATTTAAATAATTTCATTCCTCAGATCATCTCTATAGACGTTATCATTGTCTTTTATTTTCAGTTGAAGGTCTTCAAACCATTCTTTATATCTGTTGATCTGCCATATTCAGTGATGAGAGGAGAGATTGTGGCGATACCAATCGTTGTCTTCAATTACATGGACAAAGACGTGACTGCTGACGTTGTTCTCGAGCATGCTGGACAATTTGAATTCGCTGAGGTGTCGAATGAAGTTCATGATACACCTCGGCTGGAGCTTTTCCGTAAGAAGAGAATCGACGTAAAGGCTAATTCTGGTGCCAGCGTGTCGTTTATGATCATTCCAAGAGAGCTCGGTTACATCACAATCAAGGCAACAGCCAGCAGTAAAATAGCTGGCGATAGTGTCGAGCATAAATTGCTTGTCAAGGTGAGTAATTATTCAATCATTATTATTATACGTGATTTTTTTTTGATACTATACACGTAACAATGATATTTACAGGCTGAGGGGGAAACCCAGTACAGAAATAAAGCGGTTTTCCTCGATCTCAGGAGTACTAGGAATGTACAGACAAACATGACTGTGGACATTCCGAAAAATGTTGTCCCTGGCTCAGAGTATGTTGAGATTTCTGCAGTTGGAGATATTCTAGGGCCAAGTATACCGAACTTGGAGAATTTAATAAAGTTGCCATTCGGTTGTGGTGAACAGAACATGCTCAATCTCGTGCCTAACATCGTCATCCTCAACTATCTTAAGGTATTCACAATAAAATAATGGTTTTAAATGACTATAAAAGACTCTAATTAATTTGTTTCTTCATATAGAATACAAATCAACTGACACCAGCCATTCAGGGGAAAGCTTTGCGTTATCTAGAGATTGGTTACCAGCAAGAATTAACGTATCGCCACAAAGACGGATCATTCAGTGCCTTTGGTATGTCTGACGAAAGTGGAAGCACCTGGTTGACAGCATTCGTCGTAAAATCCTTCAAGCAAGCCGCAGAGTATATTCCTATTGAAACGAGAATAATCAATGAAGGTTTGGAGTGGCTCTCGATAGTTCAGGCACCCAATGGAAGCTTCCCAGAAGTTGGGAAGGTCAGTCATCGTGATATGCAAGGAGGCGCAGCCAAAGGACTCGCCCTGACAGCCTTTACTTTGATGGCATTTCTCGAGGACCCTGATATCACTGGAAAGTACAGGAATACTATCAACAAAGGCGTTGATTATATCGTGAGAAACATGGATGGACTGGAGGATATTTATGCTTTGAGTGTGTGCACGTATGTGCTGAATTTAGCACGACATCCCTATGAAGATGCTGCCTTCAATTCATTGGAATCGAAAGCCATGACGAAGGATGATATCAAGTGGTGGAGCAAAGCAATTCCTAAAGATGATAAAAATCCTTGGTTCCAAACGCTGCCAAGGTCTGTAGACGTCGAGATGACTTCGTACACACTCTTGACTTATCTCAGAAGAAACCTCGTCGCTGATTCTATAGCCGTGATGAAGTGGATGGTGAAGCAGAGAAACCCAGAAGGAGGATTCTCCTCGACTCAGGACACCGTCATTGGTCTCTATGCGCTCTCAAAACTCGCTGAGAAATTGTCAACGAAGAGTAATGATATTGCTGTTACAATTACTTATGAAGGCGGTGGTCAAAGCCAGATGAAGATTAATTCAGCTAATGCAATGATACTTCAAAAGCACGTGCTTCCACGAAAGACACGACTTGTAAATATAACTGCAACGGGATCAGGCTTTGCCATTATTCAAGTGTCTTCTCGTTACAATCTAAATGTGACTGGGGCCTGGCCCTTGTTCACATTGGATCCTCAGGTAGACAGGAATTCCAATGATAATCACCTACAATTGTCTATTTGCTCTGGCTTCGTAGCAACGAGGGAAGCTAACGAGAGTAACATGGCTGTGATGGAAGTGAGCTTCCCATCAGGATTCACCGTTGATAGAGACTCTCTTCCAAGCTTAGAAGTCTCCCAGAATGTTAAACGTGTCGAAACGAAAAATGGAGACACTATGCTTGTTCTGTACTTTGATAAAATGGTCAAGAAAGCATATTGTCCAACAGTCTCTGCCTACAGAGTTCATAAAGTAGCTGAGCAGAAGCCTGTGCCTGTATCAATTTATGATTACTACGACTCATGTAAGTAAAACTCGGAGTCTAGGATTAGAGATGCATATTCAAAGATAATTAATTGTTTATTTCAATTGCAGCGAGAAGAGCTCGGGTATTCTACGAGCCACGAAGAACAAATCTCTGTGACATCTGTGAAGACGAAGATTGCGAAGATTTGTGCGTTGGACAACCAGGCAAGCAGAAATACAATAATACTTCAGGTTCATCAGCATTACAGACATCTCTCTGTACATACTTCTATCTTGTACTCACCTCAAGCCTGTTTATTCTTAAAAATCGTTTTTAATTTGTTAATAATAAATTTTCTTGTTGGCCGGACACTAGAATTGTACAGTCCGCACACGACTTTAAACGATAATCAAAGTGATAATCATGTATTTATCTAAGATTTTTGTCGTAGGCTAAGTCGAATTATATCGTCAAGTATATTTTGTATTCTGTACATTCGATGAATCAAGATATTTTGTAAGCCTTTATTTAATTAATAAATAAAAAATGTTTCATTGTTACCGTATTAGATTTCAAATGTTTTCAAATCTTCCCGCGCGCCTCACGTCGGTAAGGAAGAGCACAGTTTGTGAAAAAGCGCGACGCCGCCATTTCTCAAGCAACTCTCATGATTCATGATTGATCGAAAGCGAGAACCGAAAAAAAATTTTGTTAATCGCATCTTTAAACAGTCAATTATCATAGAAAAAACATCCTGAGAACTAGAAGACAATCAATAAATTCATCGTTTGAATTCTATTAACCTCAATCAGTAAGTATTAATTCAAATATTTCCCCAAAAATCCCAATGTTTAGTCGTATAACCACAATTTGCCGCATACAACGCTACGGCCCTTCAAAAACTAGACTCCAATAAACTCCCCGCTCGCTTTTCCACTGTTTAACCTCAAAAACACGCACTCCAAACACCCATAATCAACCTTTCTCCACAAAGGACTCTATTTAACCTCAATCTCATGATCTAAATGACCTCTAATGTCCGAATATTTCTTTGAATATCATCAGGAATGAGGCGCAAAAGCGAGAGGAACAAGGCTAAAGCATCGCCAGAGAAGAAGGTTGAGAAGCCAACGAGAAAGTCAACACGCAGACGTGCCAAGAAATCGCCTTCGACGTCACCAGAGCGTGACAATAGTAACGATGCCGAGGCTCTACAAACAAATGAACTAGAAACTGTTTACAAAATTCAAACACGATTGCACAGCAAAGAGACAGAGACGACAAACGACGAGCCTGAGGCAAAGGTATCATCGACAGAAACAATCCCACCAGACGTAGCAGAAGACAGTGGATCCGTGTGGAAAGCAGCTCGAGCTGACGCGTCACCTGGCGAGATCCCCAAACTGAAATTGTGTAGACAACGAAACTTATCAGAAACGTCGGACGTTTCATTGAGCAGGAAAAGAACAAACAAGTGGCAGGAGAGCGGCGAGGGCGTTGCGGAGGAGGCTGACTTAGCTGACGAGAGACCAGCGACGTCAGCAGCGATGACGGACGTGGGTAATGAACCGGCTGACAATCCCTCCTCCACGCTCCCAGGTCGGGACTCCGGCGAAGAGGTAAGTGATAGCAAGGAGATCCCGCCTGAAAACGCTTCAGCCGACTTGTCTGACGATAAACCAAACATAGATCGACAAGATGACATGATTGAGACACCCAATTGTACTACTGATACGGGCAACATTGATAACGATGAACCGGCAGTGCCGACAGAGGAAACTACTGAGGTCGTGAAGACTGAGGACACTGCTAATGGGGAACAAGAGACCGAGGAAACGATTAGTGATGAGAAAACATCTGTGGAGGAGACTGAGGAACCCTCTGTAAAGGAGGAACCCTCTGTAAAGGAAGACCCCTCTGTAAAGGAGGAAGCATCTGTAAAGGAGGAATCATCCGTCAAGGAGGTTGGATCTGAGGAAGAACCATCTGTGAAGGAGGAATCATCTCTGAATGAGGAATCAATTGTGAAGGAGACTGAGGAACAGACAACTGGCCAAGTGCCAGAGGACGAAAAGTCGATAATAAATCAAGTCGACAAGCAAAATGAAGAGCCAACGACGTTGCAAAAGGATGCAACGAGCAGCGAGGATGAGAAGGAAGAAGAGAAAAAGCCTCTAGAACCTTCAGGCTCCTCAGATAATTCGAATGACGAGTCTAAAGAAAGTATCAAAGTAACTGTAGCAACGAGAGTTCCAACAAGAACTAGTCGTAGAAAGCACAGGGATAAGTATCGAGACTCTTCGAATTCGGATTCTGCGGATTCGGATGATGAACCTCCCAGGAGGATTGAAGAGGCTGAGAAAGATGTTGACGACGAGCCTGAGCCAACTCGAGAAGAGTCACCAGAAATTCCTGAAGAGACTGAGAAGAAGTCTTCAGAAGTGGAAGACACTCCGTCGCAGATAGATGTGGATAAGATCGCTGAGGTGGAGACTGAGGAGGAAAAGAGTGATAAGCAAAAGGCTTCGAGTTCAAACGAGACGACAGAGATTGTGGCTAGTTCAGGAGGACAGACACAGGTCTGCAAGCCTGCGAAAGTCAACTTGAAGAGATCATTGTAAGGATACAATTTATTTATTTTTATATCTATAAATAATTCTAT
>JABSMT010051562.1:0-13068 GCA_018902335.1 Eumacrocentrus americanus
CTCCAATTGATATCCAACTAAGAAGAATAAATATTTATATTGGGCTATTTCAAAGACGTCTATTTGAATTGTTTTTTAATATGTATGAATTATTATTGATAGGCACTAAAGGTAATTTTTAATTATAGTAATTGTGTCAACCGCTTGACCCATTACACTTACTTATCAGTCACAGAGCATTATGAGAAGTGTGATGAAACACTCGAAAGTGAGTTTAAAATCACGCACCGTATATGGTAATCTCATCTAGCGAAGAAACTTGTATTGATGCCACACACACGTTCATGAGTTCATCGAGAGCTGAATTCCCACATGGATCTCTTTCCCTCTGAATGGATTTTGCGACTCAGCGTTGACCATAACGGGTTAAAGAGAACCGCTGTACTCCTTAAATTATTAGTACGAAGTGATTTTGTGTTTGGCTATTTATCCCTACTCAATTCAATGATGAATATTCCCCATTGATCTTTAAGCAAATATTGAGTATTGTTTGAGGATATGTCGATATTGAAGATCAGGCTAAATACAAACTGAATTGCGAAAGACGAACGAGTCATCGTTCCCCATTAAAAACTAGTCCTCATAAATCTACTTTATTAGATCGAGGCGAGGTCGCACTGAGATCCTTTCGATCGATTTCTTGTGTTCTCATTCAGAAACACGATGACCACAAACTTCTTTTCTCGTTTTGGAATATTCCCTGTCAATAATCATTTTAAAAAAATGTTATAAGTGTATATAAAAAATGTATTTTTTGAAAAATAAACCCTAACATACTACAACAATCAACAATAGAAAAACATATACTTATATGTAGATTTCGACACTTATTGTGTTTAGTTGATAAATGAAGAAACTGGGATTCTTTCAAGCAGTTAGAACTTATGTGCTACTGACGAATGAAGATCTTTTGTCTCTGGAGATACTTTCTATCAATTAAATTCGTATTGTGAGCATTTTTCTTTCGTCAGAGGATCGTTTCCTTTTTTTTGTAGTGATTGAGATGTGAATTTGTACGTATATCTGTAGAAAATTTACGCCTTAATCGTTGCTACTGCTTTCTTCGCTGCGACGTCCAAGTCACCTTCCATAGTAAAGGGCAATGCTGAGTCTTCCAGGATTTTTCTTGCCTCTGTCATGTTTGTCCCTTGTAATCTGACAATAACAGGCTTATTGATGCCCAAAGTCTTTGCTGCTGCAACCATTCCTTTGGCTATCGTTGCACAATTCACAATGCCACCGAAGATGTTGACGAATATGGCTCGAGCATTAGGATCTGCAGAGAAATCATTAGTTAATATATATGAATTTTTTTGATAATTTTTTTTTTTTATTGACATACCTTCTGCAACGATTCTGAAAGCGTGAAAGACCTGATCCTCAGTTACACTGCCACCCACGTCCAAAAAATTTGCTGGCTCACCACCATTCATTTTAATGATGTCCATAGTAGCCATGGCTAAGCCTGCGCCATTCACTGCAGAAAATATTTTTTTTTTTAAACAAGTTTTGAAGAAAAATGAGGAATTAACGATTGTATAATTACCTAAACATCCAATATTTCCATTCATGCTTATGTAATTCAAGTTATACTTTGAAGCTTCCACCTCTCTTGGGTCTTTTTCGCTCACATCCTCCAGAGAAAAAATATCCTTTTGCCTAAATTGAGCATTGTCATCAAACGATATCTTTGCATCTACAGCGACTACTTGCTTGTCTTCAGTCTCGACAAATGGATTAATTTCAATCTGTAGTGCATCAATGTCAACAAATAATTTCCACAGATTTTTCAATTCATAAATTGCTTTCTTCTGAACATCCTCCTCTTTAAATCCTAAAAATCTCGCCACCTCCTGTGCAATATCATCGTCAATCCCCGTATAAATGTCTAGTGCAACAGTTTTAATGGATTCTGGATTTTTTTCGGCAACAGCTTCAATGTCCATACCACCAGAAGGTGATGCAATGAGAACAGGTCCATTGTGGGACCGGTCCATGAGGATACAAACGTATGTTTCCCTCTTGATGCTCACTGACTCTGCAATCATGACTTTATTTACAAGGATTCCATCCTTCGTAGTTTGTTTTGTCATAAGTCTGTGGCCCAACATATTTTTGACAATATCCAACACTGCTTTTGGGCTGTAATGATTAATAAAAAAATTAAATAAACAAAAACCGATATTACGTTATCAATAGTATAATTTTCTGCCAACAACGCTATAAAACATGACTTACTCTTTTGTAAGATGAACACCACCTTTGAAACCATTATCAAACCAACCTTTGCCACGACCTCCTGCCAAGACTTGAGCCTTAACAACATATTCATCGACCCCTAAAAATGATATTTTGTTTAATTTTCATTGTTATCAAGTACTTACTTAAATCGATCATATTATTGAGAAAAGAATACTTACGAAATTTACTCAAAACAGAATCAGCTTTGTTGAGATCGTCAATTATCATGAAATTCTGAACAGACACCCCACAGTCCTTCAGTAGCTCTTTACTTTGATATTCCAATAAATTTAAATTTCTAACTGATAGTATTCCGGCTTGTGAATACTTCGTTAGTGAGCCTACAGATCCGACTAACTTGCGAGTAAAAAGTGCCGACATACTTAACCTTTGCTTTAGAAATGTAGAAATAAATATGTATTTGTTAGCTGTTTCGTGAATGAAGGAGATTCAATGGAGGTTAATTGAGTCGATGTCGTTTCTCCAACGTCGATTTACTTATCTTTTATTCTATTTCGTTACAAAATATATTTTATCACGCGTGGTGCTCTCAAAAAAACATTGTACACATGTGTGAGTGCGTTCGAACGCCATCTTGAAAAAGCGCGGGAAAAGGTTATGTTATTTAAATTCAAATAGTCTAAAAGTCGCTATTGCACTTTATTATAATTTATAATAAATACACACACATTATAATCGAAAAAAAAGACGTAATAAAGTAATTATCCAACATTAGAAGTTGCTATAGAAATTAATAACCTCATTTGTTGACTAATGAATTAACTTATTGTGCATGATAATTATGAAACATTTTCTTTTGGAGTTGACTCTACATATTGCTGATCCTGCAACGTTTGTTGATGTTGATTGTAATCATTGCTGGGATAATTTTCATACTGTTGTTGATCAATCTGATTATCTTGGTACATTGTCTCTGTAGGTTCTTCTTCGTGCTGGCCCTCCTGATTCGGTTCATTCTGATACATTGAAGGATCATATTGCTCGTACTGTCTGCAATCTTCATTACCGTATTCTGTAGGATAATTTGGATCGTCTACAGGATATTCTTGGTAATTTTGGTTATCTTGTAATTCATAATTTGATGGTTGTATCTCCTCATTTGTAGATTGTTGATTATTGTTATTCTGTGCGTAATTTCCATCGTCATAACTGGCAGAGTTTTGAATTATTGGTGAATCTACTGGCACTGATGATTCAGGAGTTACTGATAATCTTCCTAAAAAGAAATTATCAAAGTATTCAGATTATGTTTCTCAAAGATTATTTATTTATAATTCAAGTATGATAAAAAATAGAATTCGAATAAAAACCTTTTGGATTGTCAAATGTATCTCGTATTTTATTCGACAAGTACTCTATGTTGCTTTGTAGGCTGGCCATTTCTTTCCTATCAACATAAACAATTTTATTAGAATAATTAAAAAGAAATTAATGAGAATAATGGTAGTGAATTAAATCGTACATTCGTCTATCGTACAGGTGCTATTACTGTGCTGATAGAGGTGCCTTTGCGGAGTTCAAAACGACCGACTTCTTTTTGGGATTTATTTTGAGTTTAAGATCAACCTTGACAGTGCGCTTCTTTTTTGAAGGTGAAGTCGTCAATTTAACAGCTCCAGCGTCATCCGCCTCCTCTGTCAACACAGAATTAGCCGAAAATATGCATTGAAAATGGGTTGATTTCATCGCGGAGAATCGTATCTATCAACTATATATGTTCTGATTCACGTCTGGATGCTTTACGAGATGAAAATGATTTTTTCTTTACCGAGAATTGATTTTATCTTTAATTGTAATCAAAGTAATGTACTTGTGCGTGAGGTCGTTAGCTTCCAAACGCTGTGTGAGAGATTGGCATTCGGCAGTCAGTCGTGAGACGAGTATAGCTTGATTGCTGAGAGCGTCTTCTAGACCACCCACTGTAGCAGCTAAGAAATTGTAATTTCATTAGCCAATTTCTTTTTTGTAAATTGACTAATTCCTTTTTTTTCTGTTTCTGCCCATGCTAGGCATAGTGTCAACATGCCGATTTCCCACACAAATTTTTTCAACTAATTGTATTACTTTTTTACTTTATTATTTAATTGAACGCCACGTTTAGTTCATTTTATTACAATTCACGGACAATATACCCAACACAGGCACTGTTCGCTTTATCTTACCATGCTTTGTTTCCATGTCCATTATCATTGTCGTTAAATCTTTTTCATTGTCCAATCTTGGCGTTGCTGATGATAATTGAGTGTCAGGAGCATGCATCATCTTGCTCATGTTAAGCTGTGGACAATAAAAATTTGTATTAACGGCGCGAACGTCTATTAAACGTAAATCTATAAGTAAAATATTTATCAAACCTCTTTCTCCAAAGACGCAATTTGCTCAGATAGTCGAAGATTTTCTCGACGGCCGTGGACAATATCTGCATCAGCTCTTTCCAGTCGTTGCTTATAAGCATTTATCTCCGTTTGCCAACGACTCTGCTCTTGGCGAGCTTGTCTTTCACTTCGTTCAGCTGCCAATTTTGCTGTGGCGACTTCCTGCTCAACAGCATCCTTCTCTGCAGTCATTTGATTCAAGTCACTTTGCAAGCTCGCTGTGTCGACAAAAAAATCATTGATATTAATGATAAAATATAGATAAATAATTTTTCACAAACTTACATATTTTCGTCTGCAACTCCTTCTTGAGATCGTCAATCAAAGCCTGCTTCTGAGCCAGCTCTCTCTTAAGATCAGAAATTTCTCGACGCTGTTTATCTATTTCCAAGTGAGACTTCGATGCAGCATCCCAGTGCGTTGCAACGTCGGCTGAGAGTTGCTCCACTTGCTGACTGTATCTACGCTCGACTTGATTTCGTTCCTCTGTAAGACGTCGACACGCGTCTCGTGTAGCTGCACGAATTTTCTCCCGTTGTCTCTCTAATTCGTCTTTAAGTCTTCGTATCTCAGACTCTGACTGACTCTTCTCAAACTCAGCCTGTTGTGCCGAGTCCATAGCTCTTTTTGCCTTTTGCGTTGCCTCTGTTTCTCGTTCACGAGCTGTTTGTAGATTTCTCAAGGCCTCTTCAAGCTTCGAATTTGCCTCACGCTTCTCCTTCATCACTTGATCCAACTGAGCAATCGTTTCTGGACCTGAAGAACCCCCAGAGTTTTCAAACAAACGTTTTACCTGTGACTGATTTTCCTCTTGAGCCTTCTTCAATTCGATCTTTGCTTGGGTTAACTGAGCTTCTAACTCACTGATTCGTGACTCGTACATTATGCTTGGTCCCTCCATCCCTTGATGAAATTTCATTTTCTTCCCGGCACTCGAATTCGTTTCAATTTCAGCGACACTTGGCTTCTCAATTCTCTTACTCTCCTCGCAGTTTTCGTATTCATTGAGGAAAGCCTTCAGTAAGCCAGTTTTATTTTTGTCGTGCAAAGCGTCATTTTCCGCAACGACTTCGCGAATTTTTTGAAGCAGATTCTTCAACTCATCTTTGCAGTACCGTGAATCCTGCTCCAATTGCTCAATGTACTCTTCCTGATGCATTATGAATGTTGACAATTCTTTAGGCGTCAATTGGGGATCTTCGGTATTCAATTCAGATGTCACAGGTAAACGATGTTTCTCTGAGGCGGCAGCAATGTTTGTTCTTGAAGATAAGTTCCCTGGGAAGCCTTTGGAGCAATCGCTCAAGATACTTCTGTCGTCTGTGTCGTCTACTGACTCGTGAATTCTTGGATTGCTTCGACGATAAATGCCCTTCTCTCGTACGAGTTTCCTAAAAGACGTTTTTAATATTATTAAAAAATAAATCTTAGTTTGTATGAATTAAAAATAAATTAGCATTAAAATTGTATCATTACCCAGGTGTCCTAGGAGTATAAGATTCAGCCAATAAATATTTCAATCTTGAAACTGCTTCCCTGTAAGCCGTCTCCGTGTAATCAGGTATCTTCTTCTTAGTTATATCCATTTTTTGACAAGAACTTACTTTTCTGTTGAAAAATACATGAAAGTAACACATTTCTCTTACGATCAATACTGAATTTATTTGACTGAAGAAGGAAAATTCGTGCTCACCTGGCTTTGAAACGTTTTGGTCTACTGAACGGCGCATTTTCGATGTGCGTAAAGTTAAATGTACTCCTGGGCTTGTAGTAGGACCTCAAGGGTAATTTTGGTCGTGAAAGCAATGCTCCTGGGGAAGAGGTGATGCCAACAGTCGACCCTCCACCTGGGCGACATCGTCGAGGATAGTTGCTCGTCGTTAGCATTCCGTTTGCATTATGGCATCCAAGCTGGCCTCACAGCCCTTACATATAAGCTCGTACGCTAATCGATGCAATGGGGGAGTATATACGGTCGCACGTACACCGTTAAATCAGGAATCTTCGGGCAGCTCTTTATGTACGGGCTGGCAGCTAAGTCAACGAAGTAAAATGAACTTTGGCTCAACGGGACGTAACCAGAGCCTGGTAGTGAATAGCGTGCGAGTAAGTCATCCGTGCTGAGAAGGGACAGGCACCGTACCATCAAGCACGCCATCCCTGATTTCACTGTGATTTTTCTTCAGCTAAAATTGTACTATCACGACAGAATAATTTTTTTTTACCAACGTGTAAAGAACAATTAAAATTCTATTTTATTCTGTAACAATATTAATTGTACGACACTGGGTTAATGTATCATTGTTTCTTGGTAAAAAATAAGTACTCTTTGTTAAAAAAATTTTCTTAATTAACTTCGTTATGAATTACTGCTTTTAATTGTCAGCATCAACGGTTGTTGCATTTGTTGAATCTACTGCCGGAGACTCGAATGTCGCTTCAGTCTCCAGGGTTCGATACTCTGATGTATCTAGCCAAATTAAAGCATTGTTTTACATAGGACTGTTCTTATGTTTATTTCATTTAATACTGAAGTTTTTGTTGTTCATTATCTTACCATTATTTTGATTTCTCGAGGATTTGATTGATAATATCATTAAAAGGCCAAGGATTGCTGCTCCTCCACATGTAAAGCTGAGAACGTCTCGATAGTAGGTCGGACAGTCAGTAGAACATCGTCTGAAATGAAAGATATCAAAAGTAACGAGATTGGAATTGATAGATTTTCATGGTTGCAAAAGGAAAAAAATACTCACCTATATTGTATAATCATTACAACCACTCCATTACAGAGTTTGTCAGTGAAGCTCATGGCTCCATAAACAAAAGCTCCACTCTCGGTATTCTGGCCAATAAGATCGGCAGTCACTCCCAGACTTGTAACGAGCATTATAGATCCTCCTGCACCTAGATAAATTAATACACAATCAATAATTATTCTGCAAGCATTGACTCGATTAAAAATAATTGTGTTTTTCCAATCATTTACCTAATAATAAAGATACAAAATAGATCATGTAATTGGTGAAGCTCTTTCCTTCACCCAACCATATCCAGGTAGAAGCTGCTACACCTAATATTACTCCAATACAATAGGCAATTTTTCTACCCAGCTTCGTATTGATTCTTTCAATAATCAACGATACTTTAAGGCTACTGAGATACATGATCAGTGGTATTATAGCCAGGGACGTTGCAGGCATCTTCAAACTCTCATGAAGATACAGTGGAATATAAATTTGTGATATATTTACAAATAATCGTGTAGGCATGTACACAGCTGCCACTTGATAGAATTGAATGTCTCTCAAGAATGCTGATGCTGGCCTTAAATCCCTTCGTAATGGACCTGCAATGTTAACCATTTTTATTACGATTTAAGAGCCTTATAATATTTTATTATTCTTCAAAAACAAAAAATATTTCGTTACCAGTAGAATCATGAGGAATTTCTCGAACGAATGCATGAAAGACAATAGATGCCAAGGAGCCAATTGCCATTCCAATTAATACAATATGTTGAAATTTATATACATCATTCGAACCAATTTGACTATTTTCATCGTCACTAGTGATGTGTAATACTGCCCAAGTAACAGAATATACAAAGACGTTGGAGAAAACAGTGAATGAATACCTGAAACATAAATTATTCATTGAGAATTCAACGAAATGTAGATTTCCTGTTTATTACTATTAATATCGTACAAATCATCTGGGAAATGAAATAACAATTAGAGCTTCTCTGTGTATTATCAGATTATTACTCTTACCGAATAGCAATGAGTTCAGTTCTCTCATGTTCAGTTGGTGTAAGATCTGGTATCAAAGACAAATGCGAAATTTGTACAGCTGCCCAACCAAATTGGAATATAATAACAAAGGCAGAATAATAAACTAACTGAGCCCAATGATGTGCATCGGTGCAATTCACACATTGCGAGAATATAAATGGAAAACTAAAGAGCACACATATAGTACCTGAAACAAAGATAA
This sequence comes from Eumacrocentrus americanus, assembly GCA_018902335.1. Lineage (NCBI taxonomy): Eukaryota > Metazoa > Arthropoda > Insecta > Hymenoptera > Braconidae > Eumacrocentrus > Eumacrocentrus americanus. Next base: position 8,634 of record JABSMT010051562.1, read on the forward strand.
ATATATTAATAATTAATAACATCTTTCTACTGATTTTCAATGTATATTCACCTAACAGATGCCAAGTCTTTCGTTTGCCATATCTGCATAACCAAAAATCATCGTTTTTATCAGACTGCAGTCCAATAAAAGGTGTAGCAATTGCATCAGCAACTTGGCCAATTAGTAATATTAATCCCGATGAAACAGGATCAAATCCCAGGACAAAATGAAAGAATACAATCAAATATGTGAACCACATAGATGCACAGACATCATTCAATACATGGCCTACTCCATAGGCCAATTTTTGCTTCCTAGAGAGCCTTTGGACAATCTCAGTGTAATCATTTTCTACTGGATTTCCACTATTTTCCATTTTGTCAACGTTTTATAATTGTAATGTTGCTCCTGACTTTATATACTCTTAGGACAACTTAAAATTGTCATTTAAAATAAAAAATAATGCTAAAAAATAGATAGATAATTATCTATGTTGATAAATACAATGTGTCCAAGGTAACTGACTAAAAACAGTGTTTTATCTACACCAAAAACCCTTAATATAACCTAACTCTTATCGCATGTCGACCAGCCTGTCCGACTCACATTCAACTGCATACATATATTATATATATACAAAAACAAGCAATCTCTTCTCTTCATGGATCATGGAAAGAACTCGTGATAGACTGGTGACTCAAAGGATGAATCTAAATGAATCATTACAGGCGCACATAACCTCAACAAGATTTGAATTCAACTAATAGCAACAAAGATGAACAGGGATGTTTAATTAAATAAATAAATGCACATTTATTTTTTACACACGTTTATTACAAACTTCTACTTATCATTACAAGTCTAAGCTTTTGTATTAAAAAGACTTGGAATACCTCTAGGAATGAATAGTATATTTTTCAAATAAAAAAAAAGTGAAAAGAAATGGAATAATGAATATAAACTTATGAATGTTATAATAAAACTTGAATCATAGTTTGTTTTAGGCAGCTTTCACAGTCTTTGAAGTCTTCTCCTGAGCCCTGGTGACTGGAATCTTCGTTGGTGTAGCTGGCTCCTTGGCTTCATCAACTTTGGAAGTTCCTGGCTGCTGATCAGCGATGGCAGGCTGTCCAGTCTGATTGATTGGAATGATACGTTCATTTTTGTCCTCGAGAGCCTTCTTCCTTGGGCAAATGATGCTCAGGACACCATCAGAGGACAAGTTCGACTGCAGATCGTCGAGTTCACACTGCTCGGGAACCAGATATTTGCGGACAAATTGACGAGAGATCCATCCATGTTCATCCTGCTTCTCCTCGTGTTTCCCCTCGACAATGACATCGCGGCCTGATACCTTAACAGTGATCTCCTCTGGAGAGAACTGCTGCACGTCCAGGTTGACCTGGAACTTGTTCTTGTCAGTATGGACTGTTGAAGATCCTCCAGACTTGCGAACGAGGCTCTTGTCGTAGGGATGATAGTGATGCGGACGTTTTCTTGGATTTACAATCATCAAAGTTGGCTCCAGTGGAGCTATGTCGTGAGCATCCACTCCCAGACCAAAATGTTGATCCCAAATGCGATGAGGACGGGCCAAATCTTCCCACCAGTCGGAAAGTAGCAATGGTCTCAGTGCCATTCTGTCTTCAGTCGTTTTAGAATGGAATAAATGTACTTAACTCTTCAATCTTCTTACAGCTCAAAGGACCTTTGAGAAATCGCTGTGATTACACGTTGAAACGTGGCTTTACTTTTGATGTTTACGCTTATCGATTTGGTTTTAGACTGCCGGCTGCTGGGGACAAACGCGTTTTTATATGTGCTGATGCGCCACCAGTCGGTGGTCTTGATACATCCAGAAGGTTCGAGATGTGTGTGGATGATTCGAAACCCGTCTAGAAAATTCGGAGAATGTCGTTGATTATATTGACTGAATGAAGGGGATTTGATGATTTTAGAATGCAGTATGATTATTTTTAGGTTTATTAAGCATTAAATTTAGAAGATAGGAATTTGTTTGCTGGATTTTATTAGTTGTAGAACATTCTGATGTTCCACGAGCATTCCAGAGGTTTTGGTGGCTCTGAAAATATTCTTTATTGTGGATAGAAGTTTATTATCATGAAAAATGAGTTACGAATCTCATGTTGTTTGCATTATATGTATTTATTGGGTTTTTTTAGGTTTATAAAGCATGAAATTTAGTAGATAGGAATTTTTTGCTGGATTTTATCAGTTGTAAAACATTCTAACATTTCTCTCGAATGTTCTTGAGTTTTCAATGCCTCATAAAATAATTATTATCAAAAATGAAGGTTTATTTTTTCTGGAAAATGAGTAATATATCCAATTTTGTTTGCATCGGAATATAACAAAAGCAAAGGAACCCACCCATTGGGCTTTCTAAAATTTTTCCTATACATTCTCAAAATTTCTATGACGTTCTAGAACATTTTCTGCTTATTAGAATTTTTTTCTAGAATCTAGAATTTGCTATAACACTCTAGAAAAATTGCATACTTTTCCAAGACAAGACCTGCCTGAATAAATGAAAATAATTCCTAAAGCAGATTAAAAAAAAAAATATTTCTCTCAATTTTTGAGACAAACCCATATATTTGTATTTTATTATTCAGTACAATGACGATTTATAATCTTCAACAAATTCCGCAAATAATTACCAAAGTCAGAAGCAATCAAGGAGAGGGATTTTCATAAAAATAAATTAACAAACATTTAATTTGAACTTTACTTTTATTAATACAACTGCCTTCAAACTACTCACATATCAAACAAAGTATGAATAAACATTACAGATATAACCGTGAGATGAAGCATTTATAGAGCTAGGGAATATTACAAAAATGAAATGAACATGAAACACAGTCGTTATGATATCTTAAACAAAGCCTCTATATAAACCTCGTAAATACTTGATTTAATTTTTTTTTTTAATCATTATCAGGCACGACTTTACTGCTTCAGAGCCTCCTTATGCTGCTGAGCCTCCTTATCCTGCCCGTTCTCTGCGTTCTGAATCGCCGGCTTCCCAGTGTGTTGGATCTTGATCGGCATCTCGCGTTTCGCCTCAATAGCCTCCGGCTTCCTGGGCGCGACGATGGTCAACACGCCGTCCGAAGACAGAGAACTGTTGGCCTTCTCCGGGTCGCACTGCTCCGGCACCATGTACTTCCTGATGAAGTGCCTGGCGACGTAGCCGTGTTCGTCGCTCTTCTCCTCGTGCTTGCCCTCGACGATGATGTTATTGTCCACAATCTTGACACTGATCTCCTCCGGCTTGAACTGCTGCACGTCCAGAGACACGTGGAACTTGTCCTTGTCTGCCTTGACGACGGAGAAGCCCTTGTTCTCATCTCGCGTCAGCTCATTCCATGGTCTGTAGTAATTTGATGGGAATCTGCGCTCCATTTCCCTCATGTTTCGATCAAACTCTCTGAACAGTTGCTCCGGATTCAGAGTGAGACCGAAGTGCTGGTCCATTAGACGATGGGGACGATCCAGCGTTTCCCACCAGTGAGAGAAGAGTTTCGGAACCAGAGACATTCTTGATCTCATGGGATTGTTATTCACTTTGCTTTTATATGTTGAAACGTTCGCTTTGATTGCTATTTTTCGACTGGCGCTCTCGGCGCGTTCACCGGCTTTATATACTGCGTGGTGTTGATCTCATTGCGACGCACCAGCCGCGAGAAGGGTCTCGATGGTTCTAGAATGGTCCTCCCAAAAAATTTGCGACATTTCTTCTGTCGTATTATTCATTCTACCAACAACACTATTAAGCCAATCGTGTTCAGACCTTCTATTGCATGACAATTCGTGAACTTTGAAACGTTATTCATGAGCGCAAAACATTCTCGAATGCTCTAGAAGCATTTGATTTTATTCTATTCATCTATTTTTCGTTGGTGTTATCTGTTATGAATGATAATTGATAATAATGAATGGGCTGACGTGAATTTTTGTAGATTATGTGGGAGAATAATTTCCTTGTGGAGACAATATGTCGAGTAGAAATGGATTTTTAAAAATTTCAAAGTGAATTGGACGGTGCTGCCACGGTGCAACCAATTGCATTGAAATGCATCCTATGTGTATATTTATGTGTGCACATGCGTTGCATTGCAACGTCGGGGGTAGAATTTATTTGAAAATATAGTCGAGTTATCAAATGAAATTCAATCCAAAAAAACGACGTATTTACAATTGCTTGCTTGGCATAGCAACTTTAAGCTGGAGATTATTCTATAGAAGACCACTGTTGGCGACGTAAAAAACGTTTCTGGTATCAGCGCGATCAATACACAACACCCGAATAAAATGTCTCTTTATGTTTGGAAAGCTATTTATCACTCCCTAATTACCATGGATTTTTGTATGAAATCATTCATAAAATTCACAGTAATAATCTGAATATAAATAATATAATCTCCAT
>JABSMT010051573.1:0-13058 GCA_018902335.1 Eumacrocentrus americanus
ATGATGCATTAACCAATATTCAATCTATCTCAGATCATTCGAGGGACGCAGCTACCTATCAAAATGAAAATCGACAGGAGCAGATTGAAAAAGTGCACTTCTGAAGTGGTAAGTTGCACATTTAAATTGAGTAATATATTTATTAATTAATGATTATTTATTATTTACAGCCTGCTGAGTGTCAGGCACTCATCAGCAAGCTCAGATCTTGCACCCACAGCGAGCTACTTGAAGAACTGAAACAAATAGATGCGTGGACTTTTGGAAAATGTGAACTATTTCATTGGATTGATGTATTGGACCTGAGTGACAGTATATTGGAGGAGGCAGTCGCAAGGAGTCCTGGCAATTCATGGGAGTTAGCATGTGATCTTCCGCAGAATAGGGAGGTATGTTTGAACACGTAATATTCATCGTAAAACAATCATCGTCAATTCAACAATTGGATTAATTGGTCTCACGTTTTGTTTCTTTTTTTATTGTGTTTGCAGGCTAAAGAGCTACTCCTCTGGGTTCTTCACTTCACAACATTACTGATCGAGCATTCATTCTCGCGACATCTCTATAACAGCATGGAGCATCTTGTCACTCTGCTATCAAGCTGTGATATGCACGTTGTTCTTGGCGTCTTAAATCTGCTGTATATGTTCAGCAAACGCAGTAACTTTATCACACGTCTGAATAGTGATAAGCGTCAAGCACTCCTCAGTAGACTGAATCACTTGGCAGAGAGCTGGGGTGGCAAGGAGAATGGTTTTGGTCTTGCAGAATGTTGTAAAGAACATCCTGATAAGCCATTCCCAGCTAGTGCTACCACACTTCACTTTGAATACTTCTCAGAGAATCCATACACCGCTGAGGTAATGAACAGTGCAATGGGAAGCTCGCTCATGAAGAAATCTGGACAGACAAATCTTGTAACCTATATACACATAGACCATGTGGACAAACTTGGCAAAACACCAGCAGTCGTCATGTTTGACTTATTGAAGTACTATAATGTGCCACAGGACAGGCTGATGGCTCTTTTGACACACATCAGATTGGCACACAGTTTCTCAGACTATCGGAGACGTTTACAGTGTGTTCAAGCTCGACTTCAAGCCCTATCTGTCCTGGTCTACAGCAATGCCTTGCAGGAAAATGCACACAGTCTTCTTCACGCTGGATTGCTCGAGGAATTAGTTGAACTTTTGGAACTCCCTCATCCACATCTCGTAGAGATTCGTGCTGCTGCTCTGCGTACACTCACAAGCATCATACATTTGGATAGAAATCCTCACTTCCCCAAGAAACCTGGCTCACGTCTCAACATGATAATCGACGTTACTGGTGCCAGTTCTTATCATGGATTCCTGCCGGTTCTCGTTCGTACCTGCATAACAACGCTCACATCACCGCAACCAGACGGCCAGCCTTTTCCCTTGCCGTTGGCCACAGCTCTATTCAGCTTCTTGTACCATCTTGCTAGTTATGAGGCCGGCGGAGAGGCCCTCGTCAGCTGCGGAATGATGGAGAGTCTTCTCAAAGTTATAAACTGGCCTGGAAGTGAATTAGAGCACATTACGGTAATTGTTTTATCATTGTTATCTTGTTTTAATGTGTAGTCGTGACACTTTTATCAATGTATTTGACAAAGAAATTAGTGTCTAATATACATAATAAATGTTTATTTCTGTTTTCAGTTCGTGACGAGAGCAGTGCGAGTGATTGATCTCATTACCAACATTGATATGCAAGGATTTCAGGCTCACGGCGGTCTGGGAAGTTTTATAAATAGACTGGACATGGAGGTGAATGTCTGTAGGAAAGAACAACCATTCGAGATTGATCCAAATCTGTATAACCAGGATGTTCCAGTGCCCACTCGAGATAAACCAGCTGAGAATGCTGACGAGGCTGGGCCCTCACGTTCTGTAACTGAGGTTTTCGATGAGCGTGAAGAGACTTCGAATCCCATGGAATTTTCTGAAGATGAAAATACAAATTCCAAGAATGAAATCAAGCTAGAGCAACAACCAAGTGACACTACACCGTCGTCGCGGTCTAGCAAGACATGCTTACCGCAACGAGCTGCACTCTTGAAGTCGATGCTTAATTTTCTAAAGAAGGCTATTCAAGATCCAGCATTTTCGGACAGTATCAGGCACGTGATGGAGGGCGAATTGCCATCCTCATTGAAGCACATAATAAGCAACTCAGAATACTATGGACCATCACTATTTCTATTGGCAATCGATGTCGTTACAGTTTACGTATTCCAAGAGCCATCATTGTTGTCGTCTCTGCAGGACAACGGTTTAACAGACGTGGTACTTCATGCTCTGCTCATCAAAGACGTTCCAGCCACTAGAGAGGTTTTAGGATCTTTACCAAATGTGTTCAGCGCATTGTGTTTGAATCAACGTGGTCTCGAGTCGTTTGTTAAACGTCGTCCCTTCGAGAGACTCTTCAAAGTGTTGATTTCACCGGCGTATCTCTCTGCAATGCGTCGACGACGCAGTGCCGATCCTCTTGGTGACACAGCGTCTAATTTGGGTAACGCAATGGATGAACTGATGCGTCATCAGCCAAGCCTCAAGGCCGATGCAACCGCAGCCATCATAAAATTACTCGAAGAATTGTGTGTCTTGGGCTGCGATCCTCGTTACATCTGCTGGCGTGCTGCAAATAAATCGGAGAATTCTCCGTCGAACTCGAACTCCGGCAGTCGACAGTCGTCTGGCCAGTCAGTTGGAGTTGGCGTTGGCGACAATGGAGCAGGCGGCGGTGGAGCTGGAGGAAGCAGCAGCGACGAAGAGGAGGAGGACGAGGAGGAGGCGAGCACAAGCTCACATCCGCAGCGAGAAGAACAACCTTCACCATCTCCAGTACAACCTGGACCACCACCTCAGCAACCACGCGAAAAAACACCCATTGCTCTCGTTGACTATATTCACAACGTAATGAAATTCGTCGACGCAATACTCAGTAATAATTCAACAGATGATCACTGTCGTGAATTTGTCGCTCAGAAAGGCCTCGTGCCACTACTGTCTATCCTCGGTTTGCCCAACTTACCGGTGGACTATCCAGTGGCTCAAGCCGCTCAATCTGTTGCCTCGGTTTGTAAAAGCATTCTCAATCTTGCTCACGAGCCCCTTGTCCTTAAAACGGGTCTATTGCAGTTGAATGAAGTTCTTAATCTACTGAAACCCCTTCACAGTCACATGGAATCGCCTGGAGGTTCTGTTCTTCTTCATGAACTAGCCTCAGCGCCGAATTTGGAAACGGCTTTTACCAGCGACACTGCAACGCCTCTGCTTCACGCGATGAATGCAGCTCACGGCTACGTCGTCATGTTTGTTCATGTGTGTCGAACGAGTCAGAGTGAAATACGAAACCTCTCCATGAATCATTGGGGCTCTGATCTTGGTTTAACTGTGCTCCAAGGCCTGTCTGAGTTATACATGTCACTCGTGTGGGAGAGTACGCTACTTCTTGCCCTCTGTAGCGATGACAGCATACCAGCGGGCTGTGACTTTGGTAAGGAGGACATGGACAAGCTTGTACCACCTGAATTGAAAGCAGATGGAGATTCTTCTGTCTGGCCCAGCATCTCCACGGCTTCTGACATGGGCAGCAATGGTATGACCACGGCTATGGAAGCCTTGAGCACAGATCCTCCACCAGTGTCGATGGAAGTGGACGACAAGCCAATCACCACCACAGGAAGAACATCGCCCAGTGCTCATCAGCTTAAATACATCAAACCTCTTCTGGGCGCATCATCGAGACTGGGACGTGCTCTAGCAGAACTCTTCGGCTTGTTGGTGAAGCTCTGCATGGGTTCGCCAATTCGACAACGACGTGGACAACAGTTGCCAATGATGCCAACTATTCCAAACTCTGCAGCGAGAGGCGTAGCTTGTGCACTCAACATTCTCCTCACTCGTGGACTGTCTTGGGATAAACTTCCTCCATCGCCAATTCCCAAGTTTAAATTGACGTTTCTTATATGCTCCGTTGGATTCACTTCCCCCATGCTGTTCGACGAGAAGAGACATCCCTATCATCTGATGCTGCAAAAGTTTGTTCAATTGGGCGGACTAAATGCCTTCTTCTCGACTTTCCATTGGGCTCTATCCGGGGGTGAACGATTTCCCCTGCCTGACGGTTTAGAGCATCCCGATCTTCCCGATGGAACTGGCGAGTTTCTCGACGCTTGGCTGATGCTTCTCGAGAAGATGGTCAATCCTAAAGCTATATTGGACTCGCCTCACGTCGGTTTAGCCAAGTGTACTGGCTACAATACCTATCGATCGCACGATCCAATCATCAAGTATCTTACAGACATTCATAAGAAAGCTTTTGAAGCTGTGATGCTCTTGTGGGGCAAGAAACCACTCAAGAATTATGGCGCTCGTATGACGGAGTCTATTTTGTCTATTTTGCGCCACATTCTGCGTGGCGAGAAGATCATTAAAGAACGCACGGAGGAGGAACCTGCCGAGGAGTCGTCGTCGTCGAGTACAAGTGCACCCAGTGGAACTGTGGCGGCAAGAACTAGTGGAAACAGTACCGAGCGTCGGGATGCCGACGTCGAAACAGACGTTAATCCTGAACATCTGCGCCAACTGATGGACATGGGTTTCAGTCGAGCTCACTGCGTCGAAGCATTACTCCATACGTTGTCTGTTGAACAAGCTACGGACTATCTTCTGAGTAATCCTGCGACTCAACGAAGACCTGATGCTGCGACTGGCGATGCCAGTACACAAGGTCCCATTATGGACCTAGATCTTACAGATGATCAAGTGATGTACGCCATTGCAATGTCTTTGGGCGATACAGACGCACGAAAATCGGTTCAAGAACCAACACGTGAAACACCAGTTACACAAACCATCGATGAATTCACCAACACTGCTCTTGATCAGTGTCTCAATCTCCTCGACCTCATGCCCGATACAGTCTACAGAATCTGCGATTTGTTGGTGACAATCACTAAGAGAAATGGCGACGGTTGGCGGGATACAATGCTCCGTCATTTGATACGTGAGATCGGAGTGCTCGTCGATGCTCTCATAGGTATCGCAGAATCCCAAGATCAAGATGCAGGAACGCGATTAGTTGAGTGTGAAGAAGCAACTAAAGTCGCCGGCCGAATCTATCTGTACACCCTGTTCTTTGAGGGAACTTTCCAGGAAATGAGAGTACCTTGCGCGCAAATTGTAGAAGATTGCGCCATTCTCGATAAACTTGTTCGTCTGTTAGTCATCAGCGAGGGACCATTGACGTCCAACAAGAGCAAAGTCACGAAAGAGAGCAAAGAGGGCCAAGCAACAGTCGCGAAGACTCCCAAATGGCTGGCACCTCTTCTTCTACTCATCGATAGATTGGAGAAGGTTGCCGTGCTCACTCAACGCAAGCAGCTTATGCACAAAGTCACGAATAGAGTGTGGAAATGGTTCGATCTGAGCACTGGAAAGTGGACGCCGTATTCATCAGTAAACAATCGTTTAATCAACGATGCGTACTGGGCTGGTGAATCGAGTGTACGAATAACGTGTTCACGACGACGATATCTCATCACGTTCTCATGTATGACACAGGTGAATGAGGACAGTGACAATAGGAGACCCATCACAATGGGCTTTAAATTTCACAGTTCCAATAGTGACGACGCAAGCTCAGGATCAGACTCGAACATGGACACAGAGGAGAGTCCTACCGATGAAAAGCGCAACACAGTCGTTCAAGGCTTGGATCCAAGTATCGCACCAAGCATCGTTCGTGCTTGCGTCAAGTTACTGGCAATCCCTGTGGATCGTGATACCCTTCATGCTCTGATGAAAGTCTGTCTACGTTTAACAAGAGACTACAAGAATGCGCAAGTCTTTGCTCGGGAAAGTGGCGTCCAATTGCTTCTAGACATGACACAGGCTAGCAGCTTCATCGGCTGCATCAGTCTCAGTACTCTTCTGATCCGACATACCCTAGAGGAGCCACGAACACTTCGACTGGCAATGGAAAAGGTGGTGCGTAGTCGAACACAAGCGAATATTCCACCAGCTTACAAAGAGATTCTCTTTATGACTCGACAAATTAGCAGCGCTGTCTGTAGAAATCCTCAAGTTTATCGTGAGGTTTGTGAGAATATTCTTCGGGTCGATATAAGTGTATTGAAACGAGAAGACTTTGACAATCGACTCGTTGTGAAAACACTACCACCCAATCATTCGTCAGCAATGCCAATGACTGAAGACGTGTCTGTTAGCGTTATTCATGATCTTCTTGATGCTCTCATCAAGCCCGTACCTGTTTTCCCGGACGATAATACAGCAACGCCGACAGGCAGTCCTGAGAAAAAAGTAACAACGACTACAGCTACGACATCCACAGGACTCAGTGTCTCTTCCTCGACTTCACGACGAGCCGATGGAGTTAGAAACAATGCAGCTGCTACAAATGGACCACTGGATGATGATGATCAAATCGTACCTATGAAGATGTACACAGACTATATTAACAATGGAAAAGTCGAACCTGAAGAGGCGAAGAAGCCTTTGTTGCCGAAATCTGCGATATTAAAGATGTTGGCAGAAGCTGTACGCTCCTATGGAGCTGTCGCTAATCTAATAGCTGAACACACGTACAGAACAGGTCAGAGTGAAATGGTAGTTGAAGACACAACGGCATTGGCTTTCCTTTTGGACAAACTCTTGCCAGGACTACCAGAGAACTCGAGTGATCGACAATGCAGCAATATGGCACGAATGCTCATCGCTGCCATCGCTTCGTGTAATCACTCTCCTGATGCGCAATCGACCCTGGTCACAGAGGTTAAAGCAGCTCTAACTCGAACTTTATCGTTACCTGAAAGCTCGGAGAAACATGCTCAGTTGCAACTGCTTATTGGACTGATTTCTACCATGATTGATAGCTGTCCACCCACTTCGCACACTCAACTGCGAGTGCCACTCAAGGTTCATCAGTACAACAACGTCAACTATATCGTCAGGATAATGTTGAAGAAAGGAATAATCACAGACTTGGCAAAGATTCCTCACAGTCTCGATCTGTCCAGTCCGAACATGGCTGGTACTATCAATGCGGCATTGAAACCACTCGAGACACTGTCGAGAATTATAAATCAACCGATGCCCGGTACTGTTAACAATAAATTCCCAAAGCCGAAGAATAGAACTGTTCAAGAAGAGCCCATTGGTGATCAGACTGGTACAACGACTTCAGAAGCTACACACGCAGTTGGTGAAGAAGCTAATGAGGACGCGGAAAATACTGAACACGATATTTCCCTGAATGCTGAGAGCCTTGAACCCACTTCTGAGAGTCAAGTCCACGAGGAAGGCGATGAGGCTGCACTGGAAGACATTATGGATCAGCTTTTGGAGAGGTATGATGCAATGCTATCTATTATTATTGACATTATTACTATTTCTGTTGTTAAGCTGAAAATTTTAGACTTTTCCATTTTTCTAAATATCTCGAAAACAACGAGAGTTATGCTGAAATTACTGGAGACCTTTTTTGTAGGAAATTGAATTCTCTATGAAAAAGGTCTGTTGCATTATTGTCGTATCTTGCATATTTCTCGAGCTATAGCCAATTTTGTTAACAAATTATTTTTTTTTTCTCAAAATAATTGTGCATCCAGATTTCTTGAAATATCTCGAAAACTACAAGAGATACGATAAAATTGCATCAGACCTTTTTTTTAGGAAATTAAATTCTCTACAAAAAATGTCTGATGCATTTTTGCCGTATCTCGCATAGGTCTCGAGATATAATAAATTTTGTGAAAGACTTCAATGAAACTTTTTGATTGACTTATCTTCATTTACGGTTTAATGCTAGATTTTATAATTTCTTTTCTATATTTATCAATTTATAACTAGCTGTTTATTCATTCTTAAATAAGAACTGCAGTGTTTATAATCCAGTAGTGTTTTATTCTCCAGGGACGGCTCAGCCGTTACAGAGGAGCCATCATCACGTTCGCATAGACCTATGGACATTGATGATGAGAGTCTTGCCATGCGTGATGCTGAGGGAGACTTTGACCCAACCCGGGACACGACCGTAAGAGTAACGTTTCGTTGAGTCTTTGCGCTCACATTTTTTACTTCTTATACTATCCTCCAAGTTTATTTCATTTACATTTAATGTTTACTGTGATTTGTCACGTGTTACAGGAGGATTTGATGAGTTCAGATTCAGATTCCGACAGCAATCCTTCTGATGACAACGAAGACGACGTGCAAGATGATGAGGACGAGGAAGAAGAGGAGGAGGAGGACGATGGCGAAGAGAATGAAGAAGAAGAAGACGAGGAGGAAGGATCGTCGAATTATGAGGAAGACGGAATGGATTACTACGAAGATGTTGGTGAAGGTATTTTCCGTATGCTGCCATCGTCTGAGAGGGATGTCAGTAATGTTGTCATGATCCCACACAACTTTGAGAATCACGACAACAATTCAACGACTCCAGCATCAACAAGACCCAATCATCCTTGGAGTGCAAGCTTCCCTCTGCCACTTGGACTGTTTGAAGACTTGCCTTCAGTGTCTGAGAGCAATGGAATTGGCTCGCATCCTCTCTTGATGGCACAAGGAAGTCTCGACACAACAAACTCCAGAGCTCAAAGAGCTTTCCGTCAACGACGATATCAATATCTTCAATTGGCTAATCCAAGAAACCCCAATCCACCCGTTATCTTGCAACGACTTCTCGTTCCCGCTGCTCAGACACTACCAATGTCTGCGAGTCAAGTATTGGCCTCTGGTTTCCGCGACACACGAGTCGTTGTCATGGACAATAGTCTTGGAATCTTTGCCAATCAAGAGGAGGAGCAGATCGACTTTGTCGATCAATCGGGATATCTGTTTGGGCCCAGTCTAGCAGCAACACTAAATAATATCCCTACTGCGCTTCACTGGTGGATCGAGGAGAGTAAACTTCTCGATGGTGATTCACAGCCTGATTGTTGCGTCGGGGTTGTACACAAACTAATTCCTGGACTGGAGAAACAACGAAATTCTGAATTAGCCGAGCGAAAAGATAAGCGTAAGAAGCAACATGGTACAGATAAAGACTCTGAGAAAGACGTTAAAGATCCCAAGGAAAGTGCAAAGACGACGCGCGAATCGAATGCCACTAGCGTAGCTCAAGCAGAACAGCAGCAGCCGTCGGGTTCAGTTTTAACGCGAGCTGAATCTCGACGACTTGCAGACGCCGTCGAAGCTGCCGTGGAAACCGTCAGACAGGAGCGCAATACGGAAGAAAATGTCATTGAGATCACTGGCGAGATGGAGGTAACTGTGCAGGATGATGAGGAAACAGCTCCGCCTCCACCGCCACCACCTCCCGAAGAACAAACGTCAGATGCCAGAGATCCACGTACGACAAATCGTAATACGACACTCGAATTAGCAGAGAGCATAATAGATTCTGTTCTTCATCCCAGCGCGGAGGAGGCAACGAGACTTCGAAGACTGACAAATCTCGAATCAGACGAATTGAACCTGAATCGCGCGTACAATCCCCTGTCAGAAACTAGAGACCCACACGCTTGGGTTCACAGATTCCTCGCTCTCGAGCAATCGAGAAGAGAGAACAATGCAAACGTTTTGAGTCAGGATCCCTCATCATCATCATCCACCACCTCTGAGAGTGCAGCTGCACAATCGTCAGAGCAGCAACAACAACAACCACAACAACAAATCCCAGAGCAACAACAATCACAATCTCAGGAGACATTACAGCAATCTCCTACATCACAATCACAACAGCCTGAAGCACAGCCTCAACAGCAGCCGCCGCCACCACCACCTCCACCGCCTCCCCAACAGGAATCATCAGCAGCACAGCCAGAACAGGCTCAACAAGCCCAACAGCAAGCTTCACAGGAACCCCAATTGCCGGACGGTGTGGATCCTTCGTTCCTAGCTGCACTACCCGAAGAAATGCGAGACGAAGTGATTGCCGAGCAATTGAGACTGCAGAGAATTCGACAACGTGCACAAGCAACTGTTGTTGAAGAGGTCACTGGACCAGTTGAAGTGAATCCAGAGTTTTTAGCAGCTCTACCACCGGCAATTCAAGAAGAAGTTCTCGCTCAACAACGACTCGAGCAGCAACGTCACGCTGCGGCCTCTGCTAACCCAGCAGATCCCGTCGACGCCGCTGCATTCTTCCAGAACCTGCAACCCTCGCTCCGACAAGCTATCCTCACAGACATGGAAGAGTCTCAGATGTCTGTATTACCTCCAGATCTTGCCGAGGAAGCGCAAAGTCTGCGGAGACAGTGGGAAGCTCGGAATCGACACATGATGCAAGAACGTTTCCTCAATCACGTGAGTCAGGGTAACACGGCTCTATCGAGTATCCTGCGAAACTCTGGACGCGGTCGAGGTGGAACACGATACGCTATACATTCAGTTACACAGAGAGCTCAGTGGAACTCTTGGAATCCACGAGGTGAGACGAGCATCGCCCATCAGAGTGCAGGCTTACGACTGCGTGGAAGACAATTATTAGATCATGAATCAATGGCATGTCTGCTTGTCCTTTTGTTCGTTGACGAGCCAAAAATTAATACACTCAGACTTCACAGAGTCATTAGGAATCTCTGCTATCACGGGAGTACACGCGAGTGGGTGGTAAAGGCTCTTTTGAACATTATGGAACGTAGTAATGATGAGAATAAAGAAATTATCACGGATTTTACTGGTAAATTCAAGAGGAAAATAATGTCTCCATCCGTTGAATATTGTTCACCAAAGCAGCCTGACGCAAAGAACAGTGTACAGTCGTGGTTGAACATCAGCATTGACGCTGCTCTTGGATGTCGTGCCAATGTGTTTCATATTGTCAGACACGGTGGAAAGAAATCCGATAGACAAGGCACTATGATTGCAATTCATCATCAAGCAGCGCCCACTGTTTGCAGGCATACACTCGAACTTCTGATTTCGCTAGCCAAGAGCTTTCCAGGTTACTTTGTCCCTACGAAATCTAAGGAATTCGACGAGAAGAACAGGGACAAGGATTTCACTGGCAAAGAAGAGAGTGGAGCTAAAGCAAAGACACCGTCAAAGTCGACGAAGAGTGAATTACCAGACTTTTGGGATATGTTGTTGAGACTCGATTCTTGTGCGTCGAAAAAAGGCAAGTCAGTCGCTCGAACACACTTGAGTTCATTTGGTTCTGAGCCTGAACAAAGCTTGACGTCCTTCGAGTGTTCGGCATTCGGACAGCTCATTTCCATGCTTCATTGGTCTGTGGTCAAACGCAGCAGTCAATTAACTGACAAACTCCTTCGACTTCTTTCACTAATCTCCATTGGCCTGACCGAAGTGAATCCTTATCGACGTCAGGATGGTGCCAAGACCAAGAAAGTCGAGACAAATAAAGAGCAAAGCGTCGCAGCGCCCGAGGGACATCTTCGATTAGCCGTACAAGTTTTAACGAGCAAGAGTTGCTCAGAGGAGGGACTCGAAGATGCCACTGCGTTGCTTCTTAACTTGTCTCACTGTCCAGATCCTACACGACAACTTATTCTCAAGCTTCTGCTCGAAGGGGCCATGGAATTGGCGAATATGGTATGCGAACATATCAACGAACTAATGAAGGAACTCAAAGTCCTGAATCGTGAAATCCGCAGACGAAATTCATTAGAAGATCAACCATCGACGAGCGCTGGAGGATCTGGACGTGGAAGTTTGATGGATCGATTCACGCAAGAGAATGTTATTGTTACGGCACCGACAAAGGTCAAAGCCGCTACGGATCTTCAACTGCCATCGATGAGTGCACTTGTCAGCAAGACGTCTAGTCAAGCATTCTTCCTGCGAATACTTAAAGTCATTGTACAGATTAGAGAAGCTGTTCATTTGGCTAATAAAAAGAAAAATGAGACTACACAACCACCAGCTGAGACCGCTATGGACACGGCGACTTCGACTCAACCACAAGAGTCAACTGTCGATGACAATACTCCTCCGACTGAAAGTGTCGCAATGGATACAGCCCAGGCTAATCCTCCTCAGTTAGACAATTTGAAAGCTTCGCATTCACGAACGGAGGAAGATAAATCACCGCTTCCACTCTTGAGCGAGAGTCTTGTGCTTGACAATCTTTGGGAGACTCTGAGCGCTTGTTTGCTGGAATTGGAACACACTCCGGATCACCATGCTGTTCTGGTACTCCAGCCTGCAGTTGAAGCATTCTTCTTGGTTCACTCGTCGTCTAGCACGTCATCGCGAGACCGTAACAATGATGCAAATGCAGAGACTCGAGAAGTTGTTGCTGATATGGCTCCTGTTTCACCGATTTACTCGGACAATGACGGCACTTCGCAAGCTGAAACTGCTGCCAATACATCCTCATGGGATATAATACCAACGCCACAGAAATCATTGCCGTCCGATCAATTGAAGTTCCTTAAATTCGCTGGTAAATATATTTTATTAACATTTTGTCTCTCTTTTTTCTCTTCACAGCAAATACATAGAGGAACATGTTTTTTTTTTTTTTGCAGAAACGCATAGAACGGTACTGAATCAAATACTGCGGCAAACGACTACTCATTTAGCAGATGGACCCTTCTCCGTGCTGGTAGATCACACAAGAGTTCTCGACTTTGACGTGAAACGAAGATACTTCCGTACGGAATTGGAGCGCATGGACGAAGGCATTCGAAGGGAGGAACTCGCAGTCCACGTGCGCAGGAGTCATGTCTTTGAGGATTCATTCAGAGAACTACACCGTAGAAATGCTGATGAATGGAAAAATCGTTTTTACATCGTGTTCGAGGGTAATGCATACATTAAGCAACATTTTTTTAGTAATAAAGCGGTAAAAGAAGATAAGTTGGGATAACACTTTTATTAGAATCTTTCACAAAATTGATTATATCTCGAAAATTATGGATGATACGAGAAAAATACAAAAGACCTTTTTTGTAGAGAATTTAATTTCCTATAAAAAAGGTCCCATGCAATTTTGTCGTATTCCGTGTAGTTTTTTAGATATTTTTAAAAATCTGGATG
>JABSMT010051584.1:0-13000 GCA_018902335.1 Eumacrocentrus americanus
TAATGTCATGTCCCATATACTTACTGGCAAGATAAGCGGTGCTCTTTGGACTACCATGTTAAAAAGATTGACTAACTCAACCGCTACAGCAGCAGAAATGTCTTCCACGGTGATGACTTTAAGGACAAGATCTTGGATCATGGAATTCAGTATACAACCGAGTGCTTTGGAGTAAACGTTAACTGGTAAAACGTCTAACCACACCGTTTTTAATAATTCTAGCTGTCTCATACATTGCCTCAATGCGCGCTCTGTATTAGCCGGCAATTGTTGGCCTAATTCCGATAATCCTATTCGTAACATACAATAATATATATCAATACAATAAGTAATAACAACAGCAATAATGAAAAGACTAAAAGCTAAGTAATAACTTTGCTTACCGGAATTTCTGAGTATATCTAGAATTATGTTCCTCTGATGTTTAACATGGTCGAGAAAACACTGCGCCCCAATTGATCGCAACCTGATCGTTAGATCTACATATGTAATATTGTGTTTTTGCAAGTGTGAAGGAATCTTGTTTCGATATTCCTGCACGAGTGTCATCAGATGATGTGCAAGATACATACAGTTGTTGTGAAACAAAGCTATATTGATATTGACATATTGATAATTTAGAATTTATTTAAAAAATATGACTAATGTATTTATTCAATTAAACTCACCAACTTGTTGAGGAATGGTCTCCAAAAATTTCTTGTGGTATTCCGGCACAGTCCATACGTATTGCTCCAGTACATTGCGGCTAGTATAGTACAATTTAGCTGCACAATTCTCCGGACTGATCATCGCTTCATCAAGGATAGCTCGGACGAGATCTAAGATTTCTTTTGCACTCTTGCTAATTTGACAAGATGTCAAGTGGAATGTATTTTTATTTAGTTTTCGTTCAATAGAGAAATCACAATTGTTCTCATGTGAATTGTGGTACTCTGTTGGTCCCTCAGGTTCATATTTAAATGAATCATGCAAATCTTTCTTCATAAGTCCACTTGCTTTCACAAGTAAATCCTGACACATCTTATTGACATATAATTGGTCGATATCTTTCACGTAATCCGACAGGAAAAATTGATCTTGAGTAATAAATCCTGTAAAAAAATAGCGTTATAATGTCGTTGATGTATTCTAGGATTAAAAAATTATTTTAAAGAGAAATCCACATACCAATTTCAGCCAAATAATTTTCCAGCTGTCGAATCTCATCTTCTACATGCTTGAATTTTTGTAATTCGATATTCGAGCTTGGAATGGTACCAGAAATACAGTTATTTAATAAGTCATCTGACAATGCTTTCCACAGATGCTCACTCAGTTGCTTCATGAACGTAGTATTTTCCACATCCACATTTAAATGTTGATGGATAAATTGAAATAACATCCTCAAGTTGTATAGAACCGTTTCATAAGTCCCTACTCTTTTCTTCTTGCCAATTACGACATTGAATACTTTTTGTTCGTTCACAAATACATGACAGTCCATGTGTATTATAGGATTGATAATATACTTGATTAATTTATTGGAAAAGTGGTGCATGCAGGTTGCAAGGTCTTCGAGATGGTGAAGAGCTTGAATGAGCTGTTGTATTTCTTTCAGCTCACACTCAATTGTTAAGCTGGCAGTTATCTGGTTGTTAGGCTCATCAATGTCACTCCAACAGACACGTTCTTCCCAAAGTTTTAGAATTGCCGTTAAAAGCGAACCATAAGCATTATGATATTTATCTCGCAATGGAGCATAGATATTGAGGAGCTTTAAATCACCATGAGGCTCATTCAAGAGTATTTTCACTTTTTTCACGACTTTAGCTGCATCAATGTAGTGTTTTTCTTGCTGGAGCTTTTCTGCCAGCTGAAGTGATTCATTTAATTCCAATAATTGACGGGATAGCTTCAAACTTGTGTTTGAAGCTTCCAGAGCTTGGGATAAATTTTTCAATTCTCTCGTAGATCCTGAAAGCTCGACTTTTATCTGCAATAAAAGTTCATTTATTGTATAGATGTATTAATAGTTAAACAATTCAAGTTCAAAAGCAGACCAATTGCATACGATACCTGACCATCTATTCTCATTTGAAGTGTTTGCAATTCTTGTATCAGTTTCTCTGTTTCCTCTACTAAAATATGGTCTTTCTTTAATGTCGGCAAAAAATCAATGTAATTATCCTCGATAAATTCTTTGACATCATTTTTTAGTTTGACAATTTCTTTTTGAATGTCATTGATTTTCTCTTTGAGATCAGCGGTTCCCATTTTGGCTGCGGATACACATATATGAAATTTCTATAAAAGCTCAATGATTTGTAATTAATAAACGTATATTTTAGTATTTATTTTTGTTTACCTGTTGTAGCAAGCACATCGACAACGAGTGAATTCATCATTACCTTTTATTATCAACAACTAATCCAACAGGCCCAAGTCTAATTAAGTCTCACAGAGGTTATGTTTGCATTCTAATATCATTCAATGGCCGCGCGCGATTGCGCTATTGGCTAGCCATCTTGATGGCGGGAAATTCAAACTTCTCACATAAATAAAACAATAATTTAATGACAACAATAATGTGTACAATATACGTATAAAGTTTATTGAATAAAATTATGTAATTTACACACTCTCTGTAGATTGAGCAACCCTTTCTAGAAGTACAATCAATTCGCAGTGGTTAGTATATGGAAACATATCAACGGGTATTGCTGTGACAGGAACCAGAGGCTCACCAAGATATTGTTTTGAACTTGGTCGCGCAAAATCCACCAAATTTTTCATGGCAGCTTTCGGATCGCATGAGATATACAATAATTTGTTTAATTTCTTAGTTCTGCGAAGAGCTAATAGAGCTTGTTGATGCAAACCAGCTCTCGGTGGATCAACAATCGCAATAACATCACGTTTAGTAGTCCGTTGAATCACGGCTTTAACAATCTCTTCAGCTTTTCCAACGAAAAAGTCACAATTATCAATGTTATTTATACGCGCGTTCTCCTTTGCATCTTTTATCGCATCACTAATCATTTCCAGACCTAGGACCTCGCTACAATATTTTGCAAAACAGAGTCCAATCGTTCCAGTGCCACAACAGATATCCAAGAGTGATGTATTTTCACCATCACACTGCGCCAAGTCAATAGCAGCTTGATAAAGAATTTCAGCGCCCTGAGTATTCACCTGGAAGAATGCTTGTGGAGAAATTCGGAATTTCAATTGAAGAAGTGATTCTTCTATGTGTGATAATCCACTGAGATGTTCCAGAGATGCTTTATCACGTTGCCCACCAATATTTCTGAAAGAAAAAATCATTGTATCATTATAACTGAACCGTGTGTATTTCATCACACTTACTTTTTGCCCATTGTCTGGAAATATAACGATGTCACTTGAGCCTCCTTTCCTCGTCCACTCTCGAAAAATGCTTTGATTTTTGTCTTTAGCTCAGTGAGAGCATCAATTGTTAAATCTTGTGGGTATAATCCAACGATTAACATCAAATGATTCAAGCGTGTTGTCCGAGCTACAAGCTGACTCCAAAAGCCACTGTGATCAACGGGATTGTAGACATCAAGATTTGAATCTTGCAAAAATTCTTCAAAGATTTTCACAGCAATTTTCATGCTTTCAGGTATATGACAAAGCTCATCAACTGGCCCTACAGCTGTTGAACCTGCAGCATAGCTCGACAATCTAAATCCTATGACAATCTTATTGTCATTAGGACTCTTTCCTGAAATTATATGTATACATTTATATAATAAAGATTAACACAATTTCTATATGCATGTATTCGTTATTACTGTATTTATTTCTTACCTATTGTGAACTCACATTTATTCCTGTAACCTTCAGTTAACTTTGCACTCAAAATCGGTTTCAATTCACAAATTAAACCATCATTTAGTGCTCGTTTCTTTTCTATCCAATCAGTCAATGTAGTATTTTCTTTGCCAATCATCTGGCCCATCTTGACTATTATGGATCTCATCTGTGTATGCTTGAGCTCTAGCTAAATACAGGAATTAATAAAATTAATAACAGTCAATTATAAAACTGTGTATTCAAATCGTGGACTCACTTGTTCAGCATAAGGCATATTCCACAGAGGAGTAGTACTAGCTTTTACTAGGTCTCTCGCTGAAATAGACTCATTCTCTTCATCAATTTTGCCTCTCTTACATTTTTCTTCTGTTGTCTCTAGTTTTCGTTTAATGTATGGATCTGGAGCTGGCTTTGCCTTCTGTATTACAAAATAAAACGTATAGATAAATTTCTCATTGATTTCATTAATGTGTACAAATTATTTTTATTCATATCATCGCAAACCTTTGCAGTAAGTTTGTTATTCTTCCAAGTTATACCATCAATCGTGGAAATTGCATGCTCTCGAGCATCTTCGCTTCGAAAGCATACAAAAACCCAACCACCCCCTCGTTTTGGCGGTTTAACTTTACACAAGTCTAAATTCAACTTTTCGTTGAGTAGTTTCTTAAATTCCTTGATTCCATAGTACTTTGGCAAGCCGCGCACCTCAATTTTGAATTTTTCTGACGTAAAGTCCTCTCGATCGAGATACGCATACGGATTTTGTGAATTATCATCAGTAGCAGAAGGTTCACATGGCTCAGACATTTTTGCGAATGGACTACAAATTCTATTTATGAACGAAAGGCCACATGGTTCATTTCAATTTTAAGGTTAGTTGACAAGATGGCCGCTAACCTCAATCGATAAAGTAGCGAGCGCGTCCTAGCATATAAAAAAATAACGACAAATGGCGGTAATGAACGTGAATAGTATTGAAGACAACAAACATTTCCGATTGCGTTCAATTTTTATACATCTGTAAAGTAAATGAACTAATTAAACTCTTCGTAATAAAGTAAGTTGAGCTTTTCATGCACAAGTTGACACGGGAATTAAAATGGCGTTCGAGAGTAAGAAACAGAATACACCGACGAAAATTGGTCAACAATTTGGCTTGGATTTGATGGATGTAACGTTATTGTCAACGCCAAGACCACAAGCCTCTTCGACCGTTGAAAGAAAAACGTAATTTCATTATTGTAAAACATTCACCAATCTAGTCCTATTCAAAAATTCATTGTTACTCATATTTTATTAACTTCCAGATTCGCCACAGCTAAATTTCCACAGGCTCTGTCAAGAAACGCACCTTGTAATAACTCCAATATCTTTGAACAGTCTGCAGAAAGCTCGTTGGGACTGGTGAATAACATTTCAAACCGTAAGTAGACATATTAAAAACATTTCTATAGGTCAAATGATCATGCTATTATGTCCCTATACCATTTAATAATAATGATGTGTGTATTTATTTGTCTATTTAGTCTTGGAGGAACACGATAAATCCATACAGGAATCAAGTTCAATGATTGTGAATAAAATAGAAACCGAACGAGAATTAACACGCCAAATT
The DNA here is from genome assembly GCA_018902335.1 of Eumacrocentrus americanus. NCBI lineage: Eukaryota > Metazoa > Arthropoda > Insecta > Hymenoptera > Braconidae > Eumacrocentrus > Eumacrocentrus americanus. The sequence continues at coordinate 5,438 of JABSMT010051584.1, forward strand.
ATACAGAGCTGCGGTGAAGGCAGTAAATTGTCATCTGGACTTGGTATGTGAGCCTGTACAATGATTGTTATTTGAAAATTATGATTTTTAACTATCGAAATTATTATCTATTCCAGAAGTAAATAAGGAGAATAATGTCAACCTCCAGAATTTATTGGCAATCCCATCTGACGCGTCCACTGCCTTGTCAGCTGCCTTGTCTAAATTGAGCATAAATAATGTAAGTAGTTATCAATTATCGTAGTAAGTCTTGTACAAAATATTTTAATAATAAAATGAAGCAAGAATTAAAAAGAAACATATTAAATTGCAGGTCAGCTTTGAACCGACTGAATTTGCTGCGCGATCATCAGTAATGAGAGCAAGTAACGAATACAATCAAGACGATGAATCTTCTAAATGCAACATAGATGGCTTCAGTTTTAATAGTGCAGCAGCTGAAATGATGGCAAAGTTTACCGACGATGATTTTATACCAGCATCGTGTATGAGCAGGCAATTATCAGCAGATGAATTGTCCTGTCGACAAAACTTCAATGCCATACCCACGGCTGTTGCTAGTGAGAAGGAACGCTTAGAGTTCTCTTGTTTTTCCGGAATAATGGGTGATGTCGATCTATCCATCGAATCTCACACGGGGCGTAGAGTTTCGGCCGGAGAATTTTTTGGGAGAAAATGTGGCCCCCTGGGTACTCTCTCAGATGGACCTTCGACTAATAGGCCAAGTTTTGGAATAATGGAATTAAAAAGCCCAGAACGAACATCGAAAGGCAGACCCTTGGTGAACATAACAGCAACCACGACGGATGTGTCGTCTGCAAGTATCCTTGACAGTTCATTAAATGATGAAAGTAACATTTTGAGCCTCAGTAAAATTGCCCAGGCATTACAGACTGTTGATGGGACCCCAGGACGCCTTGTCGATCAACTCCTCATGGTTAATAAGAATCAAAAATTTAAAAAACCTCTCACGAAAAACTCGACTGGTGATACTTACACGCTCTCAACAGCGAGATCTTCATTACCTGTTATTGCCTCAATGTCACCAGAGAAAAGTGAACAACATTCAATTCATTCAGTTAAATTGTCGCTTGATAGTAAGACAATCACAGATTCTATTGCTGACAAAATGAAATCTATTAAAGAGTCAATATCACTCGATGAAAAAGATAGTACTATGAAAAATCCAATTGAACAATCAATGAAACAGGTGGAAATTAATGATCAAAATGATAATTTAAAAAAAGAAACAAGATCACCAATTAGTCGTATTGTTAAAAAAGAACAAAATTCACCAATCGCCACCAGTCGTTTCAATGAAAAAATATTTATTAGTAAGAATACACAGGAATTGTATAAATGCATTATTGGAGTATCACGCGAAGCAGACATCGAAATTCAAAATGAGAGTGAGCGCTGGTTAAGATGTACACTGAATTTGCTACAAATTCAAGGAGACAAAAATAACGTTGAGATAAACGTGCCAACCGATGAATTTTTAATTGAACCAGGTAAATCACAAATTGTCAAACTCTTTGTGAAGTTTGAAAAAATGGGTGATCCAATAATAGCTGCATTGGCTGTTGGCATAACAGACATGTCAACGCGTGAAATATTCACGAAGCAACACATGATGTGTTTTGTACCTGAAAACCCGAAAAAAACTGACTTTTATCCACCCACTAATTCTGTAAAGGACAGTAGAGCAACTGATGAAAACCACAAAGATGCTTTACGTAGCGACACTCCACAAACGTTTACCAGCTTGGGTGAGTATAGTTCTCCAACATCTCAATACAGTCGTACCTCGTCGCTGGCAACATCCGGCAGAAATTCACCTCGCAGCACGACTTCATCTGCAGGAACAGTTGCCGGTGATTCAATTCCAATCAAATCCACTCACTCATCATTAGTTTGGACTAGTGTACGAGTGGGAAAACACGAAACCCGTGAATTTATCATTCGCAACACAAGCAACAATAAAATCAAACTCCAAGGCATCATCACCGACAATGACAATAGCTTTAAGTTCTTGAAAGATCGTGAATCAAGTACAACTATCACAATCGGACTCCAGCACATGGAGAGCAAGACATTTGCAGTCGGATTCAGTCCACATAACATTGGAGCCGCTGCTGGAAAAATAACATTCATGCATTACGAAAAGAAACGCGAAAGTAAAGAGTCACGACCATCGAGGATCATTCCGTTGTACGGCTATGGTGGACACGGGAAAGTATGCATCAGTCAAGCTTTAAAGATTATTGGCGATCAAATGTGGTTGTCCCTTGGCAAATTGAGTGTCAGTGGTTCTTTAAATACAAGAATAAAACTCGAGAATACTGGCGATTTGTCAGCGTATGCTAAAATATCACTGGCCCCTAAAGCCGTCTATCCATCTGTAGAAATGAATTGGCACGTCGAACCAACTGAATTAATACTTGGGCCAAAAGAGGTGCAATGGGTGACAGTCAAATTTAGACCTCGCAAGGAAGACATTTCATTGCTTCGAGGCGACGTAGCTGACATGGGCACACTCATTATCACGCATGGTGATGAGCCCACGCGTTGGAGGATCCGGAGATTGTATAAGAAAATGTGTGAAGCAGGACAGATCAAGAAAAACGAAGAGGAAGACATTTTCAGGAACGTTGTGTATCCGCTTTGTAAGGTATTCCCTGGAGAAACAGTAATGCCACACAATCTCAACATAATTCGTGATTCTCTGCAAGATCTCGGTGTGCTGTGTCGCCGAGTTAATCGACATGTCATAACTCTAACGATGGAACTCAGCGGTGATGATACAATTTCAATTTTTCACGATGACGACGATGATTTCAATGAATCCCAAATGTTTCAATCGCTCTACAGTGATGCCACTGCAGTGTTGGTAACCAATGAAAATAGCTACATGCCACAAGAATCACTCACAAATAATATTGCTGGAATGATTGATCGGTACGGGCATGAATTCGTGGTGTCGCCTGGAGCAGTGACTCTTTCTCCACCGTCTGAAAAGGATACAACCATCGTCATTACCAGCTCGTCCAGTACTGCTCAACCTTTTGAGACAACACTTTCCAATCCAGACTTTCTTAGCGTGATTCCAAGCGAAGGGATGATTCCAGCAGGCGGAGTCGTGCGCATTAAAATTCAATGCAAGAAACGTATTGACAAACAACTGGATGCTGTACTGCAAATTTATACAACTAATGAGAAACGTGATGTCATCATAAAAATAAGACCTGGATGAGGATATTAAATAAGACATATAATCAGCTCATACATAAGATGAGTATAAACAGTGTACATGACATTTTTCATATATTCTTGAGATTTTGTTACTTCTTTTTAATTTTTCTACTTTTATAAAATCATGAAAAACAACTTTTATCATATCGATTCACTGTTATGTATGTAATAAACGAGTCGTGAATCGAATGGGCATCGAATAAAAATGAAACAGTGATATTTTTCATAAATTACAAAGTCCTTATTATTTGTAAAATGAAGTACACCAATCAGGACGATGTAAAATCATATTTAACATGGTATTTATTGGCTAAAGTTCGAATGATTCTTGTCATATTGTGCGTATCGGAGAGTCCTGAATGTAGCCGACCCTGAGGAGGCAGATCCAGTCTCTTAAGCATGTCCCTTAAGCTCCTTGGATAATACTGCATTGCTGAGCAGTACGCTTTTTTGAGATCGATCCACTGCTTCATGTGATGAGGTACAGCCAATTGATCAAGTGCACATTGGCTTGGTAACATGACTTTGAAATCCCAATTGCCGCAAGTCACGAAGGCACTTTCCTCAGTATTTTTTACAAAATCATTGGTTTCTAGCCATTTACAAAAGCTTTCAAATACCTCAGGGAAATGTTGTTCATCTTCAATGGTTTCTTGCATAATTCCTGTTAAATCTGTGCAATAAGGACTGAGGATTGGATTGACTCGTGGCTTTACATACTTGTGAAATACATTCTCTACTTCCCAGTTCTTTGTATTGAGTGCCATGCAAGGGAACTCTATAATTTCTGGCGTTTCGATGGCAATATCCTTTTCACAAGTCGCCTCAAAGTCCATCACGAGGAGATATTTGAATTTTTGCCCAAGATTATTTGCTCCAACTCTTAATCTATTTCCTGTCATCAATCGAATTGCCATGTTTTTTTATTGTTTTCTGTCCTTTAAAAAATACAATTTCCTGCCTTTATTTTTATGTAAATTTTATATTGTTATACGTTTTTGTTTAGGCTAACTTTTGCATTCTTGGTATTCTGTTAAGGTTATGTTTATATATATGTTTACACTTGAAGCAGCAGATGTATTAGGTTATAATTTTAAATGAGATGTAGTAAATAGCTGCCAATAGCATGCAGAACTGATGCCTAAAGCTACATGTGTATTCGTCATGTCATTTCCATGCTTTTTTGGCGGTTCATTCCAGTGGATTCATCACGACTCATCAGCACCACATTCCCTCTCGTTTTCAGACGGTTTTTATATTATACGTATACAAATACAATTGGTTTAATAATTCAGTCGAGCAGTCTTGCAATAATGGTTGCTGATGTCCCCCAAAATTTACCATGGTAAGAGAAATCTAGAAAATATTGGTCTTGAGTATGCATCAATAGTGAGGTTAGCATTATTTGTTTATTTTCGTTTATTTACACCTGTGAATTTATTTAAAGGGTCGAGAAGTATCGTCCGTCAACGTTAAATGATCTGATTTCACACGAGGATATTATAAAAACGAGTACGTATATAGCACTTCATGTGCTGCTTTATTGGGCATCTTCTTTATAATATGTATAATAATAAATTTATGATTTAATTTTCCAGTTAACAAATTCATTGATGAAAATCAACTGCCTCATCTGTTACTCTATGGCCCTCCTGGTACCGGAAAAACTAGTACAATTCTCGCCTGTGCCAGAAAGCTCTATACACCAGCACAATTTAGCTCCATGGTTTGTACCGATATATTAGTTATGACACGTTAATGTGATTGAAGCATCCTGTTAAATTATACATAATTATGGATTATCGGCATTTTAGGTATTGGAGTTGAATGCTTCTGATGATAGAGGTATTGGCAGTGTGAGAGGGCAAATATTGAGTTTTGCAAGCACCGGAACCATGTACAGATCAGGGTTTAAATTAATTATTCTGGATGAAGCTGATGCCATGACGAATGATGCGCAGAATGCTCTTAGAAGAAGTAAATGTGGATTTTATATAGAGGTCATTCAGTCAATTATTGATACACTTGGTCGGTTTTCTCGTAAATTATTTTATCTATTTGGTAATCAAGCGAAAAAGTCTCAATAATTAATGAAATGACCTAAATACATTAAGTAAAACCAAAAGTTGCCCGATCTTATAAATCATTTATGATGCAATAACTAATGTTCCCATTTTAGTAATGGAAAAGTACACGGATAATGTCAGGTTTTGCATTATTTGCAATTATTTGAGCAAGATCATACCAGCACTTCAATCTCGATGTACGAAATTTCGATTCGGTCCCCTGGCACCCGAGCAAATCATGCCGAGACTCGAGCATGTCATTAAAGAGGAGAGGTAATCATGGTTTAATAAATTACTGTGTTTGTTGATTCGCAATTGAGAAAGAATTAATTTTTTTAATTATTATTACTTCTGTTAATTTCAGAGTCACTGTAAGTGAGGATGGCAAGAATGCGTTGATGACGCTGAGTGGAGGTGACATGAGAAGAGTCATTAATGTTCTCCAAAGTACTTGGCTTGCATTTGGATTAGTAAATGAGAATAATGTATATTCCTGCGTCGGTCATCCCTTGCCGATTGACATAAGAAATATAATGAATTGGTTGCTGAATGAACAATATTTGTCTGCCTATTCGAGTACGCTTTTACATAAATCATCTACATCTATTTTTGCAAGCTTTAATTACCCTATTCACTCTGTTAAAACTAATTTCGTTATTAATTTACCAGAAATCCAAGACTTGAAAGTAAAAAAAGGACTGGCTCTGCAAGACATCATCACACAGTTGCATCTATTCATTAACAAAGGTACGTACATAAATTTTTACAAAACCTCTGTGTCATCCAATACTAATTATAATTATATTTTTCCAGTTGATCTACCAGATAATATATTGATGGATTTAATTATCAAGCTTGCACAAATTGAAAAACGAACTGCCGCTGGCTGCAACGAAACCGTTCAATTGAATGCCTTGGTGTCTGCTTTCCAGGGCGCCCGCGATATTGATGTAGCATAATCAGGGATCCAGTTATATAAGTACCATTCATAATTATCAAATACAATTTTCCATATGAAACATAAAGCAATGATGAATTTATTCAAAAAAGCTATTTCCTCAACTGAATTCTATCCGTCTATATACAAATCAATCAATATCGCTGATATTCAAGGCAAGACCAGTCAATTGATGAATATTTTGTGGTATGCAAACACGTGTTACCATTCACGACACGTCTGGAATTCAATTTTATCAATATTTATTTATAAATACATATCTTGAATGACTGATATTGCAAGAATAGCACGCAATCATTACAAATTGAACGAGGTGCACTATATAACTGGATGTTGATCTACTATGAATTAGCTACGGAGATTGTGGTGCCTATATGGATGAAGAGAGGAGTACACCGATGGCAATTAGACTGAAAAAGGGTGGAAGGGATGGATCGTGCTGGGGTGGCTCGAGCTCGAGTGCTCAGGTTCCACGGTGTGTGACGCCGCCGGGGGTCGAGTTTTGGCCGGGTCGTTTGCGCGACTGCTGCGCAGCTACATACATCCAGGGGAAGGGAATAGGGTGAAGCAAGAGGGTGAGAAAGAGGAAGATTGAAAGAGAGAGAGAGAGAGAGAGAGAGAGAGGCAGCCAACTACCGGGCTTTACGAGCAAGTCGCCCCTGTCGTTTTCACCACCACTAGGTCGTCCCTTTGCTCCCCGTTGAACACCACCCCCAGCTACCCGGCCGAGCTTGCAGAGTACTCTGGATATAGGAGGGGACCCACCTCCTCCGCACGGTTCTGGTTAAGGGTCGAGAGATACAAGGGCCAGGAACGGTGATATCGAACTATGACGGTTGCACGTCACTGACCTGCCAAAAGCCTTCTTTGCTGATGTCTTATGACGAGAGATGAATCTACAATGCAATCACTCGAGTTGAAGACTCTGTCATCGCTGGTGTCATAGTTGGATATATAAGGCATTGTGTTGCTAAAACTGAATTTGGATTACAATCAAGTGGTCTATTGTCGTCTGTGTGGAGGATGCTCTTGAATTCTCGTATAATATACGAGACTCATACACAGGGTATTTACCTTGACTGAATATTGGACATGTAAGTATGAATTGTGTACGAGATATACGTGCGTGAGATGTATAAGTATTTATTCTAGTGTATGTATATGTATACTGTGGAGATTGGTAAGAATCCGCAATTGTGGAAATATTAATAAGTAGTATAGTGTTGCATACCGATGATTGTGTGCTTTTTATTGTATATTGACTAGTTATGCCTTCGTTAGATATAT
>JABSMT010051594.1:0-13047 GCA_018902335.1 Eumacrocentrus americanus
CTATTATATCAGTAGTGAAGCGGTAAAAGGAGATGAGTCGAGATAACTTTTTTATTAAAATATTTGATAAAATTGATTGTATCTCAAAAACTATGTGAGATAAAACAAAAATGCAAAGGACCTTTTTTGTAGAGAATTCAATTTCCTACAAAAAAGGTTAAATAAAATTTTTTCGTATCTCTCAAAGTACTCGAGATATTTGTAAAAATGAAAGTGTCTAAAATTTTTCATAATTTTTGAGTTATCTGATTTTACCACTTCACTACTGATATATAACCTTTCCTTCAAGTTTAACATCTATAAAAGGTAATCTTAGCATAGAAAATATTTTTATAAATATGTAACCATTATATTGGTAAACTTTATATTCATTGTAGACATTTTGGTGTGCCTTGGAGTAAGTGGGCATTTTCATTGAGATGGTCTCGAGAATGGGAAACGATTTGGGTTCGTAGTGACTGCTGGTTCTCTTGTATCCGCTGAAATTCGATTTACATGAACCGGTCATGCTTTCAAGCAGCACCCTTCTGTTAATGGAACGTGAGAGCCTTTCCAATGTACTCCACTCACAGGCATTGAAGTAACTGTGGTGCACTTGCTGAACCCAATGCCACTACTTTTAGTATCTTTACCATTGGATATTTAAATATAGATCACTTTACTAGTTCTAGACTTTAAGGTTTTAATGCATTACTTATCTATGAATTGCATTAATTTAGATTTATTGAAAAGTACCTCTGCGAACCTTACTATACAATATTTCTTATTTATAATTTATACATTCTGAATATTTCTAATCATTCCTTTTTTTTTTGTTTCATTTTGATGGAGTATCATAGTCCTATACTTAAAGTGATTTTAAACGCTTCCGTAGCTAAAACAGTAACACGATAGTATATTGTGTAAGATATACAGCGAGTCGACTCGATAGTTTCGCATTATTCTGAAAGCGATCATTAGACACGCAATCTATGTGCTCCCAGGGTGCATCAGTGGTCGATGCAACACTATGCTTTGACCCTACAGGATAGCCCTAGTCCCGTGGGTGTAGTAATAAACTCACTTCAACCACTAAACAACAACTAGTAGCGCAATGGAGCATTCTGTTTCATGCAACAACAATCCTTCTTGTATACACATACAAACCAACTGTTAATGATACTATGGTTAAAGCTTGTGATCCATCAACTTATGCAGCGACGTTATATTAATCACTACAGGTTATTTATAGTATCATCAATCTCCATTCTTTTCATAGGGATTTTTCACGAAACTTATTATATCTTAAAAACTATACGAAATTGGATACAAACAATATTGTAAGGAAATTAATTATTGATACAAACGCGTTGTATCATTTTTAAAAAATGAGATTCTGTTATCATCAGTGTCGAATATTGCAAAAAACACCAGTTAAAAAAAAATAATTCCAATTGTAATCCTACCGTATTTTACAAGAAAACCTGCATTCTTACGACCGACTCGAACAAGCAATTTCCCGATAATTAATCGAGATCGTAAACCCGTCTGATTCACGAGCTTTTTGCGACTGCACTAAAAACTGGCAGTCTGTTACATCATGGCTATGATCAAGACACTGCTATTCGAGAAACAATATTGCTTGCACTTAATCCTTCCGCCGCTTTTTTTCTTCTTTCTCAATCATTTTTCCTCGTCTCTTTCCCTCTTCATCGACTGCTGCTCGCGTGCAGCCATCATCAATAGAGCTATTAGCACGAAAGCCATTTCGAGCAAGATATCAAGGGGATGTAAGGATCGATACGTCTTCCAGCGGACAGGAACGAATCCGGCCATCTATCCTTCTTCTTAACCATCATGGTAGGTTCCACCCCTTCCTCGTCCTCTTTGTCGTCATTTCCTATATATATACGTATACCTCTACCCTGGGTCCTTTCAGCTTTCTCGTTGGTCTCCTCTGCTCTTGCTTCTCTTTCCGCGCTTTTGACTTGTGACTGCTATATACCTATAGGTATAATACCAAAACCCCTTTTTAACGTGTACTCCTTCCCCCAGCTGGACACTGGCATTCGACCAAGGTTTAGCACGCAGCTCGTGTCGCGATTAGTAGCGTGGTTATCGGAACGGGGCTTGACTTACAGCCAGTAGTAAATTCTGTCCTTGGTCAGCCGCACTGCTTATGCAAGATGTTCTGGGCTTTTCTGGCTTCCCATGCATGATTATTATCAAGCAAAGTGAAAGGTGATATATCTCTTTATATGTATGTAGATAGAGTGATTTTATTCGCAGGTCTTCTATGAAAGGTATTCACTGCTTCCGGTTTTCGTGGCTGACCTTAATTCGTTGTGATCCGTCACTGGATCGGATTAGCTCGGATAATCTATCACCTTGACTGGACATGTCACTCGGCCTATCACTGCACTATTCGATGACAATCGATGAACGTTTCTCCAAGATTATCAGGGGCATCCTGATGGTCTGAACAAATAATGCATTGATCAAGTGAAAACCATCTTCATTCAATGACACTTTGAGATTGATCAGCAGGCTTTACTTGGTCGTTTTGTTATGGCTAATGGACGAGAGAACAAAGACTGAAGACTGAATTAGAGAGCGCTGCAGCTACTAGCTGTGGCAGTTGCTAAAGTCAACGTCACCATCAGTGAAGTAAATCAAGTCTTCGCCAGAACCTCATTAACACTCTAGCGCCTTGGAGATATCTAATCACGACTCGCTGGCTTGTAAGGGTGTCGTTTCTTTGGATCGTTTCTTAGTAGTATCCTTGCGATTGCATTCAATTACTTAATGTCTCGCTGGTAACAAATAGACTGAAGGGACACTCGCTTGTTATGTTGGACCAAGTTTATATGTATGTACATATACTCTGTAGGGTAGGAGAGACTTCAAATGAGCGCACTCTAACAATTTCACGGAGTTGGGGATTCAGGTCGGTGTTGTCCTTAATTTCCACTCTCTTTAAGGTGGCACTTTTGGGATCTCACCTCTGACTGTTTTTTCGTGCGGATCTGTATTTTTAGGACTTTAGTACCACTACCATTATGAAGACAACCATTGATGTAATAATTATCAACTTTTTTTTTCTTATTCGAAATAAGGGGTAGAAATGCATACATATATACTTCATACATACATCAGGTAACAGCATCAAGTTTAAGCACATTTTCTGTAGTATCTTTGATTATAAACCATCGATTCAAATATTATAACAACCTTTTCATCAGCAACAATGTGCTGAATCACCACCAATTTGCATAGGGGAAAAAAGAATAATGTTAAGTAATAAGTTTATGTAAGGCTTTAAAAAAATGGATGGAGAATGGAGAAAGCACAAAATCGAAGTGACATCAAAGAAATTGAATTATTTGAGATTGCGAGAAGAAATGAAAACCTACAAAGAGAGATAAAGAGTAAGAGTTGAAAGAGGGCAAACTCGACTAGCGTCGGCCAATAAACGGACGAGTTCATCGCACGTGAAGGCATCTGAGGGGGTAAAATCAGTTTCTCAGCATCTTGATCTCAAGGGGGCTGCTACGTCTTCGAAGGGATTATCGTATATAGAGGAGTTAGCTTGCTAGCTAGACCAAAGCTTTAGCTGTACGAGCTGTGAGAGTAAAACATCCCTTTCTCTCTCTCTCTCTCTCTCTCTCTCTCTTCCCCTCTCTTGACTCTCCACTGTGCTTTACCTCTTCCTCTTCGTTTATTATCTTGCCGGATTTTCAATTCACGAGCAGCTATAAGCTGTTCAGCAGCGCCGCCTCGCCAATATCCGCGATCAAGACGTCTGTTATTATTCTTTGCTTTTATCAAGTTACCAAGATGGTTTCTTATTTATTGGGTTTTTCATCCAAAGAGCTGGGAACAACCACAGCCTCTCAACGTCGACATATGGCGTCACTTGAATTCTTCTTCCAATTCTCTTATATCCCTCTTCTACAATCTCCTCCGACCTGGTAATGAAGCAGAAAGAGCCTTATGGGACCAAGCCAAGTACAGACTACATCCATGAATTCTATACCAGTCTGTATAGATGCCATTTGTCAAGAGCCAAGTCGAGCAAGCCAGTTCGAGATGTACTGATTTTCATGGTCCGTTGCACTAATTATTGGATCGGTCCTCTCGCGTACATCCTGCAGCATCTAATTAACTCGAGAGTTACTAACTTCGTCTAGTAACTGTACAGTTGCACGTTTGTGTCCAATGTAATCGGCGTGGCTTCACTTCAACGTGAGTGAGTGGTCGTTCGGGACCGACACATAACGGGTTCAAGCAATCGACTGCCCACTGCTCCTTCAATCGTCAGACAGCGGTAGTCGTGGCTTCAAAGGACTCCGCATGTGGTTCGTTAGTGTCCATCAGGACGTTAGGATGTAGTATAGCAATTGCTTTGAATTCCTGTGTGTGCATCACCACTACTACCATAAAAGCTGACGTAACATGTTCGAGCTTACGTAGATCCTCGTAAATCCCCGATGACGGCTTATCTCCTTCTTCAGGGTTTTCGATTTTTCGTAGAGGAAAAGTCGCTCGTGCGTTTTAAAGCGAAATGCCTTCAGGAGTCTGATTTACAGCACACGTTTGACTGCATCGTTTCGTAACAACTTTGAGATAAATTATTGTTTTTATAAATTAACTATGAAAACAATATCGGGTCATTGATGATTTTTAGAATAAATCAACGTTGAATATAGTATTCTATGAAAAATACTGGAAAACTTCTATCTATGAGAGTGTCACAGTGAAATTCGTTCGTTTGGAATAACTTTCTACGAGGTTGAAACGTTGAGGGTCGACCGCATGAATTGTGCAGATACCTTAAGTTCCGTTTGTCATTTCGCTTGGCGACAATCCAATGGCCTTTCTCCAGCACCGACACCACTTCCTCAAAATGCGGCTGGATATCGCACATGCACGGAAAGTCCAGTCAGTGTGAGGACTAGAAACTGCTCCAAGTGATATTATCGATATCAGAGATAGTGAGAACTTATGACGCTGTCAATGGGAGAGGATTCTATATATAATTGATGTATAACAAGAGGACACTTCGAGAGTTTTGACCCTCTCTATGATGCCAGAGTGATGACATCTACATATATATATATATATAGAGGTATACAATAAAAGGCGAGATTCGATTCGTGGTTGAGTTGGTACATTTTCGAGTGCAATAACATTTGTCACGTTCGAGCTGACGATCCCCAAGTGCCGTTAACACGTTTCTCACGAATAAAGTTTACGAGCCATTTCCCACGTTGGCGACGTGCATAACGACAGCATTGTCCGTGTCAAATGCAATTCAACGACTGTTTCGGACATAAAATGATGATTTTTACTATTTTCCAAAAATATATCTAGAATTTCAACCAATGTCTGTCCTATATTATTTATTATAATTGCACCGTTCGAACTAGGATTAAATTGATATCATTTTATGTTGCCTGTATTGAACTTATCAAGAGACACGGCAGTGTCTCGAGCCAAGTACACGTCCCCTCTATCCCCTCGAATGCAAGAGGCTACCAGTCTCTTTACAGGAAAGAACTTCGATTTTATTTACATCAAATTTTCGAATTTAATTATCTCTACAAATATGCCGATTTGAGAAGAAGTGTGCTTGGATACACCATAATATAGATCATCGATATATATTATATATCGATGATTCCCTTTTCATTCAAACCGAAATCAAATGATTTGGTCCAATATTATCGGAAATCCGCTCATAGCAACGGGCGTGCGCTCAAATTTAAGATATTTCAGAAATTTTTATCGGTTTGTCGACAATTTGTCTTATGTTTGTTGAATGTTCTCTGATGTAACTCTAACCACCAAAATAGTTATCCACTAAGCAAGGAGATGGGTGACAAGTTTTCAATGGAAGGAAAAATAGTAGCTATAAATAGCCAATAGTGCACATTCCGTGTGTTTTTTTATTGGCGAGAATTATAGAAACTGGAGAAAATATAACAAAAAAAGAAATCCAAGATATCCAAAGATATCCAAAATATCCAAAGATATTTTGTTTGAAATCACGTAAATTCATGCTTGGATTCGCATACCATAAGGGCGCTCGTAAATATTTGCGCATTTTTAGCATTAATTAATGAGAAAAAAAATAAAAGCTGAAAAGGGAATAATGTATAGGCGTCAGAATTTATGCCCTTTAACCTTCAATTTTCTCACTTTGTAATTATGGTTTACTTACTCATTTTAATCACGTTTAAGACGCATGATGGCATAAAAAGTATTTACACGTCCTTGTCGACTTTGAAATTATACATTTTTCTGTTACATACGTAAGAAATTAAATGAGCACAGTGCGCTACTATATGACCATTAGTTTTAAAAAACTTAATTATGAAGCCATGTGAATATATACCTTTAAAAAAATATTTAATACATTTTACCATTTTTTTTCTGACTAAAAATAAAATTCTGAGGTATTATAATTCAGTGACGTCAAGAGGCGCAGAAAAAGTCACTGACTTGATCGTTCGCCCTGGGGATGTTAGTATGAGCAATGAAACGAAGCATTGATTCAATAATTGTAGCTATAAATAGTCAATAGTGCATAGTGGACTTGACGCATTCATTTACAAAGAATCTGTCTTTTTGAGGATAGTGTGTGACAGATCGCTTAGTAGTTGAAGAGCTCACACGTTCTTGTTTGAAGTGTAATTGTTGTTGGTGACAGCAATGATAAATTGTTGTAGGTGGATTCGCGTGGCGTGTTTATCTTTACTCAAGTTCTTGTTGCACCACTGACGATGTATACATGTTTGCGGAGACTTTTTCCCGTCATCAAGATCGTTAGGGTGGAAAAATCGCATGCTGTCTGCGAAATACATCGTGAGTTGTTGTCTATCTCACCATTTCCGGCTGTCAGGCAAACTGTAAAAACATTCCTGCTGACGCGGCAATTGTTTTTATTGGTAAATTTAGACGCGTGTCATCCCGTTACACCTATTGGCCAACATAATCCGTAATAATTTATGATGTAATAATAATTGAATCAAAGTTATTTTCATTAGGCTCCAAGTGAAATTTGATAAGATTTTATAATTGAATGTGTGGATGATCTGTTTTTGTTAACTTCATCAGCTGCTAAATGTTCTGGCACGACCTCTAATTGGTGAGAGAATATGTAAAGCTTGTTCATTGAGTTTTCACAAAGTGTTATAATTGCGTCTCACACCGTCGAGCAACACTAATGTGGGAGCAACTTTATTAGTTGCAGGAATTTTCAAGAGGGCAGATCATGTGATTACAGCACTTTGAAAAGTTTCATACATTTCAAGTCAAAGTTCTTCAATATGTTAAAGCAAACCTTTTCATGCAGCGTTTTATCAAAGTTTCAGAGAAAATGATTTCCTTCTACAAAAGATATAGGCATAGAAGAATAAACGTTTTAGAACCCGGCAGACAAGTGATACCCGGAGTTCACTAAAATATATATAGTGAACCCGGCGGAATGGCCGGAAAGGCTATTCAGAAATAAACGAGGGCACGTGAAACGTTGTTAAAAAGTCGAGTCAGCTCATCAGCGGGACTGCCGGATTTCGAGGCACTGTGACGAAATAATGGAAGAGTAGAGATATCGTAAGAGAAGACAATCAGAATTGCTCGATGGACAGTTCTGGGGTATTGGATGTTAAGAAAATTCGAAAGTTGGAAAAAGTTGTATTGTACTCTATAGTTCTCTTTCCCTAAAATATCGCTAGGCAGTGTTAAAACATGACAATATCTTTAGTTGAACCAATTGTACTATCGAAATAATGGTTAACAGGCAAAAAGATTTTTATTTAAATTATTTCGTTCAATAGACTGCTCGACATAAATTGAATAAACTTGAAATGTCAAAGGCTCTTCAATTAAAATGCAGTCGTTGAAGTTTGCGTTGATTAAAGGAACAACTTCAAAGTTCTTAGGATAAAAATATAATTCACTCAACTAACTATTCGTTGACGATGAAGGAAAAAGTTTTCACCGTTTTTTTGGCGTGATAATCATCCAATTAAATATTTCTGAAGTGATTGAGGTAACGCTTTATTGTGTCACAATTGAACGGGAAGTTTCTGGAAAATAAAAGAGTCTATATAAAAGGTTTGTAGATACTAAGTATGGACAACAGTGGACGGAATGTCTGATCGTGTCATAACCGTAATTACTGAGCCGCTGTCTATGAAATGGATACACAGAATGAATGCAAAAACCGTGAATACCACCACTAGTTGCATTAGGGAGTTGATAATTCGTCAATTGTGCAACTTGTCGATGTGACAAATTTTGATTAGTTACCAACACGATTGATCGACAAGCAATCATGGAGACCGATAGTACATGAAACGTGTGCATGAACTGTGTGTATGTGAATTGTCATAAAATCGAATACCGGAATAAATCTATTGTTGAATTGATACGACAATATCGGCCGCAGTATGAAACGGGTATCACCGCATGGATAGGTATACTTTGTCTAAAAGGATAAACAGCACAATTGGGCAGCGTTTGTTGACACAAGCGACAGTAAATGATAAATGAACATACATCGACTATGTACACGAAATCCGTTGCTGTCTGGTATTTTTCCATGCTCGTTTAGATCTCCAAAACGATTGATTTCATGCACACAATGTATTTGCATTCACGTCGAGGGAAAATGGGGCAAAGTTATATTGACTGTATACAGTCTAGTATACTAGTATGAACTAGTATACTAGTTCATAATTCAGCAAGATTTGATCGAGCTTAACAGAAGAAGAATGTCCCATCATAAAATATTCGCAAGTTCCAATGTGTGCTGCACATTTCATATTGCTCTTACATTCCTGAAATTGAGTGGAAGAATAATAAATGCGGTCGCAATACAAAATATATTTCAAATGCATTCGTGGGAACATAGTTTATTAGGTTTTGCTCCTCTTGCATTCTACAATGATCATTGATGTATGAATAAACTTTTTTTAAATCATTAATTGGCATTGGTTTTATTTTTACAGCATTGCACATTTTTTCGTGGAAAAGTCCGTGGTCGTTTAGAAATACGCAGGGCTTTATTCATTTCCCATCGAAATTTTGAGGATAACCGAAACAAAAAAATGGAATAAAAGCTTTACGGTCCATCGATGAATGAACGTATTTGCCAGTATTAAATGCACAATGTGAAAGTTTCGCTGATGGTCCCATTGCTTTTTTTTCAAAGCCAATTTCCCCATTGGAGATACGTATTGGAGATACGTATCGGTCGGACCTCTTTTTTATAACAGACATACGATATAAAACCTTGCCAGTAACAAAATAACTAATAACATTATTTTATTTTGCTGTCAAGGCGCATGTAATGATCTAGAAAATGATGTTTAATCATTGTTTCGAAATGTGATTCATAGAAAATTGATTTTTATTGATTTTTTGTTATTTATTACTTAAATTGAATCGTTCGTGTTATTTTAAAAACAATTTCTTTTCAGGTTAACGACGTTCAATACTATTGATGAATTTGATGACAGATGTCTCGTAGTTATTCTTTGTGTCAATAATAACGCTGCAATTTAATATTTTATTTATCATTATACAGCGGCTATTTCTCCCTCGTGGACAATAAAACAATTTTATGAGCCGTCGAGGGCTTCGACTGAAAATTGAGCGACCGAAGCAAGAAACGGGTATGGAAGAATGGTCGGGATAAGGCGAACAAGAACCATAAATTTGGAATTATGGAGCCACCTGTACGCGCTCGCGTACCTGTATCGAGAACATCATATTTCTTTTCGATAGACCGAGCTCGAATATCAGTAGTTGGTGGAAAGATTGAAGCGGAAGGGAGGAAAGAAAATCGCGGGTCAGTCAATATAGTTGTGACTCTGCGAGTTTTTATACTGTCAAAGATTTATTGTCGACATATAAATGATTCTGAATAAATAAACATTCAAAGAGCATAATATTATATTGTCTAAATAATATCCTTATTTTTTGCAACAAATTTACAATAAAAAATATAAACAATTTGTTGTCTTAGTGATAAATAATATTTTTCAGTTTTTACGCTTTCAAAAAACTCATAATAATCGAAGAGATGATTTTACTATCATTTTACATGGTATCTACGATTCCGAAAAGAACATTTCTCTTCTCTATCGGTTCAAGCCATTCCATTACGGCCGTAAAAGGGGTGTAAATTTAATATAACCTCAGTTTTATCTAAATCGATTTGGGTGACCCTAATATCATCTGGTCTTGGATGTTTGTCCTCTGTTAGTCGGATTACGAAAAGTTACGGGAACCTTTTTTTCCATAGTCGGTCTATCAATATTACAAGACACGTTATATAACCCGTTGATAAATCAAGGCTGCTGTGCTGTAGATATTTGCAGATAACTTAATTATTCTTAGTTATTCCGGATTTCATAGGTGAGGAGAACTTAGTTTCATGTTGAAAATTTGATCCAAATCTTATGATTTTGGTAATTATGAATTTCTAGTAGTTCTAACTATTTGTCGATTTACTACTAAAATACCGTCCATAACAGTATTTTTGTAGTTTTCGTAACAAAACTAATATAATTGAACCAAAATTAGTTGTCTCATCCATTATTTTCTGGTTCTTGTAACCATAATTATAGTGCAAAAAACTATAACCTTATGGTTGGCAAATCGGAATAGTCACAGTAATTATATAGAATAGTTACTAGGACTATTTCGATTTCTAACAGTGATGATTTCCATATTTTGAAATTTATTTTTAACATCGAACACAATTCTTAGTGAAGAACTTATAAAAAGAGCAAGGTATTTATTGCAATTTAGCTTATTTTCTTGAAAAATACATGGAAATTGATTAAGGATCATGAAGTATGTACTATCATATGAATGTAAATAATTTTATCATTTAAATGAAATGTATTCTGATAAAAAGTACAATCCTCGACTTTAATTGTGACAATAAGTGGAAAAACCTGGTTATACGTGACATCGCTGTCAATAACAGAAGGATTCGTTTATTGGATTTCAAATTACTTGTCAATTCTACTCGATATCAGCACGCTCTTACCGCTTCACCACCACTATTTACTGGGCTCTTGATATAGGCAATAAAATCTCGTGTTGACAGAGCCTCGATCCAATATTTGAGGTACGTGTGAAAAAATACTGAAGTAATAGCATGCAAAAAAGGATCATCCTAAAAAAGAGAAATTCTTGCCCAAAATTTTTTTAAGGTGTGCTTGACATTAACACATGATTTCAAATATTTTTGTAATGAAATCTATGGTCATCGTGGGTATGTATTAGATGCATTTAATTACAGAGTACCGAGTTTTTTGAGAATTTTAAAAATTTATGCAATAAAATGTTAATGATGTTTTCATCACGCGATAAATTCATATTCACGCGATAATTTGTGTCCCGCCGTGTCGCCTTGTGAAGAATTGTGTTAATTGATAAAGCGTCATCGAATAGATATATCATATTTAATCGATCTAAGCATATGCATGTTTTTTCGACAACGTACTGTCATATCGAGTTTTTGATATTGGATCAAATTAATTGATTTTTGCATAGTTCTGCTCGAATAGACATATTTTAGAAGATATTTTGATTGAAAAATTGGGACCTCCTATAATGCAAATTTTTTCCTGTAAATTAAAATATTGTGGTATTAGAGGTGATAGGGGGCGGCATGACCTGGCGCGCGATACTACTGTGTCGGTTAATAAAGATGAAAGTTTAATTAAAATCTCATACAGTGAAAATTTTATTAGAACAATTCTGGAAAAAAACATTAATTAAATTATTTTAATAACAATTTTATGTTTTGAAATATAAAAAGTTCCTTTGTTCGTTCTTCTCGATTCTTACCAGTGTTTAATGACAAAGAAGTAATCGGCAGGACAAATGAAGGGTTGGCCCTCTATTAACTGTACAAAGAGTCTTTGAATTTCCAACAGATTGAGTAAAGTGACAGTGGAAAGTAATTGTCGGAAGCTATATAGAGAGAAAGAAATTAAATGTAAACCGTTGGTTCATTCTTTCGTTTGTCTGAATACAATGTCTACAGAACTGATTTTTTGCTGACCTGTTATCTGAAAGTAATTCAGAAGTAACAATTTTGCTACATGAAATGAAAATTTTGAATTTTTTCCTAGTTTGAATTTTCGTCCCAAAATAGCATCTCATTTTGTCGAGGTCTTTTCCACTTTATTCGAGTCACCGCTTTTGTCATGGAATAGAACGACCGACAGCTTATGAAAAGATTTTCGCATAAATTAGGTCACGATCGTGCTTGTCTTATCACAACCCCGTCTTTACCTCGAGCAGTTATCTAATATTCAACGAGTTTTCATTATCAATGGAATATGTTAACTTGTCAACAAAATGTTGGACATATTATACAGAATAACTTATATAAATTATCCATGAACTCTAAAGAATAACATTTTTCATTTTTACTTTTCGTCACTTTAGTAAAAAAGAAAAGTATTGGTTTAGTGCTAAAAATGACTTGTGTCAATTTTACCATTTCTGGACGTTTTAAGTCTCCCAGATACTGGAAAACATGATTTTGACAAAACATTGGTCCGTCTGTCTGTCGGTCTGTCCGCAAAAAAAAGCACAATATATCCGCTGAATGATCAGCCAAATGATTTAATAGAAAAATCTGAAATTTTGCAGGAAGTTACCTTAGATACCAAAGATGAGAAATTGTTAGTTGCGATCCCGATCGCACTTCCGGTTTGCCGGGAGAAAATAGTATTTAAAACGTTTATTTATGAAAAATCCATAAAAAGCAACGCAATGTTCAGATAAACAGCTCAATAGAAAAATTTGAAAGTTTCCAAGACATTATTACGGGCAATGCTTCAACGGGTCCAGAGGCGAAACCACGTTGGGGTCGAGAGACGAAGCCTCTGCGGGAGTTGGGAGGCGGAGCCGCCAAATAAAAAGAAACTACAAAATTCAACAAAATCGTACGTACAAAAATACGATAAAATCTTATTCAACTTTTTTGTAGCACATTCAACTCAATTCTCTACAAAAAAATCCTATACATTT
>JABSMT010051605.1:0-13042 GCA_018902335.1 Eumacrocentrus americanus
ATCGATATTAAAAAAAAATTCCTGAATTTTCCTCAGTAACCCGACGGCTACCAAGATGATGAATTATTTAAAACATTTTTTACAACGATAAATATCATTGTGATGGAGTGTACCCACTATCGTTGCATGGAACACCATGTTATATATTATTCCAATTATAAGTCGATAAATATTTATGAGAATTTTCCGTTGCATATGTTGATGCATTTCCCTATAACGGATTTTTTACCATACGTTTTCTCGTTTCTGTAACACTAAAAAAAATCGTCCCTACGACATATAATGAGAGTTCGAGCGACGGGAGAAAAATTTGTACGCTTTCAAGCGGATAATCGAATTGTCAGTTTTATTGACCTGGAACCAACGCAAATTGTCTCAGTAACTGAACGCTAAATATTTTTTTTTTTCACATAGATATACCCTACATAGACCATTTAGAGACTTAAAAAAAATCATTAAGACATTTTTAATTAAATCGGAGTAAAGAAAAACAGCGTAAAAGTCGTGTGCACCTGCACTGGTGTGTCTGCAAGCGTGTTGCACACGTTGGAAGGTCGTCATGGAAGTCGTTGCCTTCTGTGCACGAGGGCAACGGTTGTGTGTTTGTGAAAGCAGACGACGAAAGGCCGGAGGCACCGCGACGAACGCCTTAAATGGCGTGACGCTTTTGCTCGCATTCAATCCATGTGACGTTTATACATAGTGTGTGATGCAACGTGACCGCGAAACGAAACCGTTGCCTCTACATATATACCTAGGTATGAAACCTCTGAATGCAACGGCAACAACAGAGCATGTCTAATTTATTTTTGATGTGTCGAGGGATCGAACACCTCGATCTTGATACCATCCCCCAGAACAGTGCATTTCCCCGTAGGTCGTAGATCATCTCGTTCGGCATTTTCTGAAGAGATATGATCGTATGATGCACGAAAGGACGTACTGGCGCGCACGAGTGATCACGAAGGGGAGTTGTTGATCCTGATGCGTTAGGTGTTCAAGTCTCTTTGTATATCTCTCTTCAGCAACTCCCTTTGGAACAACGATTCTCATTCGTTCAATAACTGGTGCACAGATATTACATACCCACAATAGTATACCTGTAGGGATGTTTCGGCTCAGTTATCTCAAATGCATCTTCGGAGTAGCTACGTTGAATCATCAGGGGAGCATACCTATTGCCTACACACAGACAAAACGTGTTTTTGTCTCTTCCCAACTCATACAATCATTTATCAAACATGTTGTATTGGAAATAAGCATCATCAATCATTCATTTACACTCATTGTTTACATTAAATGGGTATAATGTTATCCACAAAATATTCTGATAATATAATCCAGACTATATTAAACTTGCAAATAACGTGCACATGTAAATTAATGAACATATTCAGATCAGTCAGATTTATTTAACATGATGAGCCGCGGCATGATCGTTTGATGTTGAGAGATGAGACGGTATATATTTTATAGCGTCACGTGCGCCACTTCCCGCAATTATCTCCGAGTAAATGCAGGGACAAATCGCGTCGTTTCGCTGCTTTTAACGAGAACCGGACGTTGCTGTACACGTTGAATACGCGAGCAGCAGTTTCCTGCCCTTCCAAATAATTCACGATCCATAGAGCCATCACGATATCGTCCAGGCTCGTCGAAGAGTGATGTCACTGTTGCTTCGTTTATTTTTTTTATCGACCCTCTAATTGCACTGGAATTGTCGCAATTGCCCAAATAAATTGGAGTTTGATTCGTTGGAATTAAATCAAAGTTGGACACATTGTCAAGGATTATCAGTGGCTGTTAGACGTCTATATCAATCCTTGTAAATGAACATCTTTTTGGAGACACTGAAACTTCGGAAAACTAGAAGTTGTCATGACCCAAGAGACCTTCACCATAGACGTGTTGCGAATCAGTTGGAGCGTTCATCATGTTCCTGGATGGATTTAGTGCGTCTCCTGGCAGATCTGAAACTCAAAACTGCGAATTGCCAACGTTGGGATTAGTTTCAGTAGCTGTATAACAGGAAAGCCAACATCCAGTGAAGAGACGACCATCAAGAGTCGTGGTAGTAGTTTGAGGAGTTTCGAACACTGGCTTAGTCGAGTGTTCTATAATCATGCTGAATTTTTCATGTTCTTCCATCTTGCAAAGGTGTCTCTTTTACTCTCTACATGTGCAGTTGCGTGGCTTATTTCAGCGTCAAAGAAGGTCAGACACTCTACATTTCTAAGACATTCTATACTAGTCATATCGACCGAGGCCTGCTCGTGTGTGAATGTAAATATCTGGACTTATGTCTCTTCTTTGCTCAGGTTCATTGGCTTTTCTTAGTCATGTCCCACTTGAATGTCATCCACTTCACATATATCTCCACCTGTTTGAAATTAATTCAGATTTAATCAAAAACATTCTCTACTATTTTTTTAAATATTAATAATTGCTTGTCATGAAGTACCTTTATGATTAAAGTTGAAGTGATGTGTCCCCTCATGCAAGCCACTTGACCTTTTTTCAACTGGTCCCATCCGATCGATAAGTCGAGAGCAATTCAGCCAACTTCAGTTAGTAATATGCCATTATGCAGCTACCTGTGTACCGACCAATATTATCCTCTTTGTCTTCCTACTGCTGTCATGTGACCCAATCGGTTAGCATGCTGCCACTGATGGCTTCTGACGAGGAACATCACTCACGTCAGCTGTCTGAAATCTGTCTGACCCAGAAAGCAAGATGGGCTGTAAGCTGACCTGCTCGCTTTTGACGTTGAACGATTGATGTTGGATTCATATGTCAAGATATCTGTCCTCCTGAATACGAATGATAAACTGAGCCCTCATCTGCAGAATTTCACCATCTATATACCAGAACTTAAGCCATTCAGCTAGAAATCCAGTTGAGATAGATGGATATCTTCATGCTAATCTAGCCTATAAGTTCATGCTCCAACGCCTTCTACGTGTCTGCTATTAATTCAATCATCAGACATAACTAATGATGGGTGTCTGACGTGATCCTCCCGTCCACTTCTCTGGGTACAATATCGTCGCGACGCATATAGAACGAAATGAAAAAAAAAGAAGAAGGTTGATGCATGCAGAGTGGCGATTTCAGATTGATTTGCATAGTCGTTCTGCCTTCTTCCCACCTCGTTCGATCGTGCAATTAAGAGCTAATCTAGCTCGTCTCCGGTTCGCTGCACTGGAGATGTGCATCGAGGGCCGTTATAAGGGTCACCCACGCACAAGGCGTGACTCGACGATCCATCAGTGTATCGTTCCCCATCGTTTTCTAGTCTATAATTAATTCTTAATGTTTTCCCACAACATTCACAAGTAAAAATAAACTTCTGTTGAAAACCTGATGGTGTCACAGCATCAGGAAAAATTAAGTACACTATAGTATGCACTGTCAGACTGGGCTAAAGTTCTTCATTTTTTTTAGTAAATACCTAGCTCCATGATGACGTAACTGCGTTGTAAATATTCATAGATACCCACTTCCATCTGGTGGTGTTCTTGCAGTCGCTCTTCTGGCGTTTTCCGTGAGCTTTTGCTCTCTCTACTCCTCTTCCACTCTTCACCATCATGGGGATTCTTGTGTGTGCAGCATCGACATGCAGCGAAAGAGGTAATTGGCTCCACGTCGTCCTCTATATACCTCGACGTTGTCGTATGCCGTGCACCATCAGGGGAAATAAATTTTCTCTTCGCCAACCTATTTCGGCTTTCATCGGGGACGACAGGAAATTCCCGGGAGAATCGAATCCCCACGTCGTTAGTGAGTCATAGTGGAGACGATGCTCGGTGCTATAGGACGTGATGAATCGTGTTGCGACTGGTGCTTGATCTATTTGTCTCTATGGACTTGTTGTCTCAGTATATTGTCACAATTAACAATTAGGAGTTCACTTCATAAACAAGGATTCTTAAGCTTGATAGGGGGTTTTAATTGTTAGAAATTATGCTAGGAGCTTAGTCATACATTGACTCAGTAAGTCGAAAGCGAATATTGGACTAGTCGATTGACTGTCAATTGTCTGTGCAAATTATGCTAATCATGCGAATCATTTTCTTAAGTACTGATTGCATTACTTCTTCTAGTACTATTCCTTCCATCACCTTCCTTGCACAATGTCGATCAAGATGCAACGATCCGTTGGATAAATCGATCAAGAATATCCTCCACACCTAGATCAATATATATGTCTCGTATCGCTTCATAAGATTTTCCATTATTCCGATTGAATGACCGAGGATCGTCTGATCGTATACATATTGCAAATAGCATCTAGCAAACATCATGGAGAATCGCTTTCCAGGAATATTGGATCCGTGATATCGCAGAATTGTGGCGTGAGAGCGAACGATTTTTGAAATTCCCAGTGCCAATGGTGCTTGAAGCGTTCAGCTTGGTCAGAGTGAAGGAAATTTTACAGTGTGATATGACCTCATATACACAGAATTCACTCACATCTCTCGGTGCAGGTCCCTCAGTTGGAGGAGGAAAGCGAGAATGAAAATTACCCGAGAATTGTTGCGAGAGTTGACCCCGGTGGGAGTAGCAGGCAAAGAGACCATGCAAGAGAGAGAATTTATTCGCAGCTGGAGATGAGTTTTGGTGGCGGGAATTTATTAAATTTTACAAAGTACATGCAATACACCTTCAGTGGCCACTAGATCTTTTTATAAAAAATGCACAGACTGAAGATTAAAAATGCTACAGTGAACAACAAAAAATTCTACTTTATATACTAAGAGAAACAAAAAATATAAATTGAACACGGAAGCCGTGACTTGAAAGCTGACCTGGTTGGGATATCTTTTGTCTGATGAATAGCAGTAATGGACAATAAATGAGTAGAATGAAGGTTGTCAGAGAGTAAAGAAGACTGAGGAACGTCTTTTGTAATGTTGAACGCTTGAATTCTTCGACAGCAGAACATGTATTTCGTTCACTTTGATGTCTTGCTTTTCGATAAAATCCTGAAATACCTCTTGAATTGTTTCTTTTCCTCGTTGTCCTCATTAAACTTCACCGTCAGTTGTCGTGAGTTTATAAAGTCCTTATTGCAAATACTTTAGCCAACAAGATGAAAAAGTTTCTTATCTTTTGTTACAAAAATTTTTCTTTCTTATTCTTTCTTATACTAAATGTCTTTAGATAACAACTACATTGATTATTCAATGTATATAATGGCTATAATGCTTTCTCTTCACTATAAACCCTTCAAAATTTTTCCACGTAATGTTAGTGTCAAGTGGAGAGAAGCAGTTTGGAAAGACGGTATAATATACGAAACTCAAGAAAAGGTCTTTGTAGAGCCTGTCATTCATGAAATTGCATCCCCGGCAGGCATCCTATCTTCTATCATGACAATAGCAGCAGACACGTCATCTCGTTGTCCCAGAGTACTTTGCACTCTGAAATTACATCAGGTGCATCTAAAGCAGAGACGTCTACCAATATCTATTAACTGGTGGCCCTCACACCAATAACTCTACATACTCCTTTGATCTGATATTGTCAATTGAATATCCTATCAAAAGTATTAGTCTATTAGGAGAGCTCTTTACATGTTTGACTAGCCCTTGAGTCACTCACAGCCACAATTCACGAGTTTGTCACACTCAGAGAATGATTGTTTTGTAACCGTATAAAATTTCTTGTAACTACAACCGCTTTGTCAAGAGGTAAAACCTGCTGCTATAGATATCATGAAACTTCAAGTGCTATCGGTTAAAAATTGTTGCTCTCAAGCCACAATGTTGTTATCGTCTGGCTTCGCAGTACCCAAACCTCCATATACATCACATTTTATGCAATAAAACTCCGTGGTCTTTATCGGGATAAAGAGAAACACATCGACGCAAGCGGCAACATCTGAGAATACATTTCCTGCGACACGTAGAATGCGATCAAACAGCGGCGGGGACCAGTAACGCGGGTATAAAATATATCTACGTGAATTCAATATCATCTATATATGCACGACGACGTCTCTATCGAAGGAAAATTCAATATCCTCCATCGTCTAGGTGCCAAGGAGAAGGAGAGAGTAGTAGAAAGGCTGTCGAAGACAAGGGTTTATGGCGAGATTAAATGTACGTTGCAGATGGTCCTGGCGCGTTGATCGTCTCAGGGATTGTTGGTTAGCGTTCTTGGAGCTAACCGAAACGCGCGAGTGGAGAGAAACTTGGAACTAAAAAAAAAGAGATAAATCACAATGAGCACAGTCGTTGAGAATGGCGTGGATGCCGCCAAGTCACGTGGAGTCTTTTCTAGGGCATTCGCAAAACGAGCTCAACCCTACGAGGAAGGTGAGTGCAGTTTTGTACGTGCTGCTGGACTAAACTTAGGCTTTAACAAGAATCAACTGTCCTTGAAAAGTTGAATAAACTTTCTTCTGAGCTGTACATCACAGTCTTAGTACAGCAAAAAGCTGGTCATTGGCTAAAGATATCCAACTAAACACATCTTCATATACTTCCTCTACTCATGAATCAATATATTTACCTCAGGAAACTTCGTACGAAGTATAAACTCTGGTGTGAAGTTAGGAAACTTGGCTAGTATATCACAATATTGGTGATGGTGGTGTTGGTATGGTCCTAGACTAAAAGGTTTATGTACTACTCTTTGGCCTCCTTCCTCTCCTTGATAAAGAAGGTTTTCACAGTGTAAATATATTTCTCCTCTACACGCTGGAATATTCCAGGCAACCCAACCTCACCCAACACTACACTCTTCTTTATTCTCATTCCCCTGCGGTGGTGGTCATGGCTTCTACACCCACAACCCATAGCCCTACATATCGCTGGCAACTTTACGTCCTGTCACAGCCATGCGTGGGCGATACATCGATGTTGTTTGCCTTATACCCCGTTATTTGCACTCTTCCATAATACCCCAGTTGGCTTGGATCCAAGAATAAATCTTTCCAAGACCATTTCTCCTGGACAATAAACTCTCAATGATTATTCCTTCAACCTGGAAGATGTCCCTTTATTGATGGCATCAACCGGACGATGCACTTTATATAGGTATATACTTCGGATCGTTGAAGGAATGAAGGAAGGTTACTAAAGCCTCTATACTATACTACATCTACTGACAAGCCCTCAGAGGTTGTCGATAACGCTTCACCAAGAGCAGTGCATTCTCCTCTTTCGGCATCTACGAGACGCTCGGGAATCCAATTATCGTCCACGCTCAAACAGCAAGGAAGATAATGCGAACCGAACGTGCCTGGACAGCCGTGTTGGCGTGGAACTTTCGCCTCTCTCGCTCCCCCAAGATCGCTTAACTCTAACAGAAGGGTTATCGAGCGCCAAGACAACCGCTTTCGTGGCTAGAAAGCCCCGGTTGCCCTTGCTCTGCTGTCTTACTCGCTTCCTACTCCTATACCAACTACCTCTCACTCTAGTTACTGGTGATGGTTCCTAGTAGCAATTAAGCTTCGTGTGACTTTCATTGAGTCATTAGGTGAATTTATTTCTTGGGTTTATGGGTAAAACCTTCTCTGGTGCTCATTAACATTGAAGAATTGAACATCGGGAAAAATGTTTCTAATAAATGTTGATATTTTTCTTGCAGCCATC
This sequence comes from Eumacrocentrus americanus, assembly GCA_018902335.1. Taxonomy (NCBI): domain Eukaryota; kingdom Metazoa; phylum Arthropoda; class Insecta; order Hymenoptera; family Braconidae; genus Eumacrocentrus; species Eumacrocentrus americanus. The sequence goes on from JABSMT010051605.1 coordinate 7,605, forward strand.
AAGAGCCTGAGTCGACTGAGCAAAGAGGGCGAGGGTCTTGCCAATGAGGATGGAGCTTCAACGCACCCCACCCTGGCCTTGATGAGGCGCATCCTTGCAGATGCACAGGTGAGCTTTGCGATTATTATTAATTTTTTTTCTTTTTTGGGTCATGAAAAATGTTTTCTCTCTGATGATATATTTTGTCTCTTCATCTTACAGTTCAGGAAGTAAAAATATTCAGGTCAGTGGGTGCAAGCCTCTGAATAGGACATTAGTTTGAATAAAAGCCCCACGAAAATAAAAAGATGGAGGTCAACTCTGTCTTCTAGATACACAGCGACATTTTTTATTTTTTTTTCGTTGGTGATAAAAGCTTCACAAGCCTCTCTGTTATATTCTCGCTCTAATAATCCTGGAGAGCAATGCCACAGCATGCGATGTCCATCGCACGTGTGCGAAGATACACAGTCGTCCATGAGCACACCTGGGACCATAAAACTTGCAGTACCCAGGATACATTGGCACCCCACTCTTGATCCACGAGATCGTAAATCTGATTCTCTACATTAAATAATTTTTTATCCCTTCTACTATGTTCAATCCACGAATATTCTATGGTTTCTCATTTTTCTATTGGTAATAACGTTAATCAATATATATTCTTTAGACACTCGATAATGTATAGAAATAAATGGAGGTTTGAGATTAACTCTGATGGTAACCGCAGGAGATAAGAGGTTTTCTTCTTTAAATCTGAAAGAAGATTGAACCAGCCTAGAGCTACGACCACGGACATTTCAATTCACCGTCTGATCTTTCGATTAAATGTTCTCATCCCACGTTGAGCCAATGGACTTTAGACTTTTAAAATAGACTGAGAATGGTAGAGAAAACATTCACAGAGAAAATGGAAGTAGATTTAGTTAAATTTGCAAACGATCATCCATTCAATATCTTTATATATTCGTAAAAAAAATTATGTGTACCATAATAACTATTCAGTAAATTTCAATTCAGAATTATTTTCCAATTACTCGAAGCGCTGGCACAAAAAAGCAATTACTCTGCCTGAGGCTTCTAGAATTATGTTACTCAGTTTTCCTGCTCAACTTTTATTCTTTTTTCCAATTTTTGTTTGCCACCAGGCTAGGAAAATTGCCTGACGTCATCCTTAATGCTTATGTATATACACAACACTACTACTCGTGCATGATCAATTCTTCATCTTTATGGAAACTCTACTTGACATCGCACGAGAGTAAATTCGTTGTGCATAAATTCGTTTAGACTCTGTTAATTGACGATGAAACGAGAATAAAGTTAATATCATAATTACTCTCGACAGTAATTATCCACAAAGTTTGCAAGGATAATGACTTATAAATTGAAAAAGTTAATCCAACGTACACAAATAAAATTCTCTCATTCTATTGTTTTTGCTGATGTAAAACTCCACTAGAGTCCAGGACAATAATTTATACATGTTATTTTTTTTATCTCAGAGAACTTTCATGCACATTTATTTGTCTGATGGGTGGGTGCATTGATCGTCGAGGCATTCTTCTATCCCCTTTATCATAAATTCCAAGGAGAAATCTTAGTGCATGAATTTTTTTCCCCCTTTAAACGTATATATCATATAAAGGAAGAGCTAGGGTGGGCGAGAGGACGTGTATGAACTCATAGCGTAAGTAAAGGGAGAATGTACATAGGGAGGGCTGAAAATGGAACGTGTGCAAGCATACAGATCATGTCTAATATCAGCAGTAGCTACTGCGTGCATGGCTCGCGAACGAGAGATAGACGTTGACGTACTGTACAGTTACAAAGTTTTTCATCCGCAATAGTAACTCCACGCTGCGAAAGGTACATTCATGCATCAGCAAGTGTGCAAACTGTGTACTGAAGAATATAGTAAAAGGAAAACAAAATATCCTTAACTACAATGAAGTTATAAAACTCGAAACAAAAAGAATGTTTTCCACTGAGAATGGTCCTCTGGATTTTTTGCTAGGTTCCATACCAGGCAGTCTCTCCAGTAGCAATTTGTGTATACATTTTAGTTGGATCTCGAGTATTTCCTCCATAGGATAGAAAAAGAGGCACACAAGGATGATGTTTGTAGAGAGCACCACTAAGTGGCTGCTGCAGTCTCACCACCTGCGATCACCCCTCTTGTGTCTTTGGCCCAAGGCACGTGCGTGGCATATTGTCCAAGAGACAATAGCCGCAAACTTCCAACTCTCCTTGACTATCCTGCAAATTTCTCATATTCTCATTATACTAAGCTCAACATAACTGCATTTAATTTGCATTTTTTTCAACATTCTAACGAACAAAAATTACTAAAATGTATTAAATCTCTATTTGAATAGACCAAACCTCATTCAGAAAGCTCTTGATGCATCAGTATGAACAGAACGAATTATTTCTCTCTGGAATTCTCTCGTTATCGGTAAGCACGAACATTAGACTGAAGGAAGGCATTAACTTGAATAAAACTAGATCTCCTTAGTGTCTTCAAAGACTCCGTGAGATTCTTCTCTAGAGAAGGCTTAACGTCTGTGGTTTTAAGACAAGAAGAGACTCTCTGCGACCCAGTTCGTCTTCCCACACCCTGAGGGAGTTGATACTCACCTCTCCCTGGCACTCTTCTCCTCGTCTCCTCGCCGTGGACTGCGTCTCAACGTGCTTAAAGCCAAGAGGAAATATGCCCTGGGGTGTCTTGAATATGCATTGGACCCCAGAATGGACATTGGCGTACATACAATGCAGAAACATACATATACATATACATAGAAACAAGCTTGTATACATACATTTATCAAAGGATCCTTTGTATATTGGTCCAAGGATCGTTCTTATTAATAGCCACCGGATGTTGCGTGGGACTGGAAGACACATGGTGATAAAATCATGGCCATCCCACCCAATTCGTGTCGACTAATTTAATTGAACCTAGAGAAATGGTTAAATTAGCACAGGAAAAGAGGCAAATCAAGTTAAATTAAATGTTCTCGACGTTCACTAATGTCCTACCTGATCTGGACGTTTCGTTCCACTTGCACACACCCATCGAGACACCCAGTATCGGGTCATCCCTATTGCGGTCACCATGTGGAGGCTTATGTACATATAATATCCATGTGTGCAGTTGGTTCCACATAGTCCAGAAGCCCATGTATGTGCCTTACGCCACCACTAATGGATTAACCAGCCCTCTCTGACTCTCCCACCTTCGTCACCTATATATTGCGTGTGCACCTATATATTGCGAACATAGCTCTGGGCTGTCGAATTTCACCTTTCGTTAGTTAGCACCTCATCCAAACATTTTCGAGAATTTCAAAATTGGAATCGATACGTTTTCGTTAGATCACGATATTTCACATACACTTATCGCTTGATGATCAATAGTTTTTGTTTAATGAAATTGTTAAAATAGGGGTTGAGAGTTTTATCGAAATGGATGCTAAAATAATATCAGGATGGTAGGACGTATAGGGAGTTACTTCTTCTGGACCTCAGGGACCACTGATCTCCTTCCTCATCATGTTTTCCTGGTCAAAATTCTCAAAAATTAGAGTACACAGGTGTGGACTGTTAAATTTCATCGAAGAAAATTCGGAAAAAATATCAGGATCACAGGAGGTATGAGGAGTTACTACTTTTGACTCTTAAGGACCTCTGACTTCCTTCCTCATCATGTTTTCCTGGTCAAAATTCTCAAAAATTCGATCATTAAGCGATAAGTGTATGTGAAATATCGTGATCTAATAAAAACGTATCGATTCCAATTTTGAGATTCCCGAAAATGTTTGAATGAGGTGCTAACTAACGAGAGGTGAAATTCGACAGCCTAGAGCTGTGTTCTCTAATTTTTGAGAATTTTGACCAGGAAAACATGATGAGGAAGGAAGTCAGTGGTCCCTAAGGGCCAGAAGAAGTAACTCCTCATAACTCCTACCATCCTGATACCATTTCAGCATTTTCTGCGATGAAATTCGACAGCCCAGAGCTGTGTTCTCTAATTTTTGAGAATGTCGACTAGGAAAACATGATACAGAAGGAAGTCAGAGGTCCTTAAGAGTCAAAAGTAGTAACTCCTCATGCTTCCTGTTATCCTGATATTTTTTCCGAATTTTCTTCGATGATATTTAACGGTCCACACCTGTATATTGCGAGAATCGCCCGTCGTCGCTTGCATTTCCACTGCAATTTCGTGCTGTACCAGTCGGCGAACATTTCGGATAAAGCATCGCGTGCAAACTTGTGCCCACTGCCTCTATGTACACACACACATATACATATGTTGTGTATGTATAATGCAGATATATAACGAGGACACCTCCATCGAGAGTGTAGCGACCGTTGCCTTGTTTATTTTAAAAGGGCTCAGACACGATTGTGCGTGTCACGTAGTGAAACGTAACCCGATTAACTGCGAATGAAAAAAAAATTGAGGTAAATGCGTTGCTGGGGCGGATGAAATGTAATCAATAAACGCTACGTATAAAACGAGAGTATGTATATATATGTGTACATGGGTATTACTTCCTCGTTTTTATTCTTTTGATTACGTTTCAATCCGGGACCTCGTTTTCATTGCACGATTTAATTTTTTTTTTTTTCCTCAATGCAACCACGTCACTCTCCCTTGATGAATGCATTAGAACCTTCGTTACAGGAGCCTCTCCGGCTTTTATTTTCATTTTTTGAATGTCGAAGTGGTTATGATGGAAAGGAGATAGACTGAGAGGGACCAATTCGACTCGTCTATGTAGATGATGAGTGAGAAGAACATTGAAAAAAAAAAAAAAAATTCTTCACCACAAAAAAACACTACGGAATCACGCATAACGATATATATAGGGTTAGATAGCATCAGTAGAGACCAGAGAATGGTGAAAAAAAAAAAAAATTATAATTGCCTCTTGACTCTGCACGCATGAGTGAGGGTGAATGAGAGAAAATCGTTCAATACTGCAGATGAGTTTGCCGAACTGTTCTTGATTGCCTTTTCTATATATCGTTAAATAAAATTCAAGAGGGACAACTATGAGATGTGAAAAAAAAACAATTTTATTATGATATAAAATGAGAAATTCAGACAGGTGGAAAGTCGGTCGGTCTTCGTACACTTTTCGCCCATGGTTATAATCTCAACGAGCATAATCTCTTGCAAGACAGTAGTGCGCTCCGTCTATTTTCATATAACGAAACGCCACATGTGTCTGCACCGCTTCCTCGATGGTGCGACGACGAAGATCTCGTCGTCTAAAACGAGAGCCGTTGCGTGCATACAGAGTGAACCGTCATCGGCGAAGCTCGTCGTAGAGTATATAGGTAAGAAGATCACTGACGCTAAGGCAAATATTTTTATTTTTGCTGTAGAAAAAAGGAATAGCGTGCGAATAAATCATAGAAAAAAAATGTATATATACATACATATAAAT
>JABSMT010051615.1:0-13033 GCA_018902335.1 Eumacrocentrus americanus
TGTTGGACGACTCGAAAGTCAAATTGGATCTAAATCGGAGAAAGTCACTTTTCGGCCTAATACAATACTTTTCTTTTTCACTAAAGTGAAGAAAAGTAACAATAGTGTGTTTGTGTATTTGTGTGTTTGTTTAAGAAGAAAGATTATAGAATTCATATCGATCACTCGAAGCATGATACATAAACCTTTATATGTATTTCATTGATAATTTTCTACGTTAAATTTTGTTGGCGCTTTGATGTAATGTGAAGGAAGTTTTTTTCAGTTGACCTTAACTACTTTTAATTGCGGTAACAGACCAAGGTCGTTGTCGATTAATTTTTTCAATTACGCTTCACACCTAATTTATTTTCCACTCTGCCTCTTTTTACCAAAATATGGAAACGAGATGTATGACTCGTGTTTTATTGTGTGCATTGAATGCACACAATAAAAAACTGTTAGGGATGTACAGTTTTCGCACAAATACAAATACATCTATATACTAACAGATATATGATCAGAATTCAAGGCGAGCTGCCAATTTGCATCCAATTTCATTTCATTTCGTGAGAACAACCACTACGAGAGCGAATAGAAAGCATAGTGGAGGTTTCGGGGCCAAATCCATACTTACTAATGATTTGAGACGCCAGAGACGTCTGTCCCTGATATTTCGATCGTCTAGAGAGTTGTTTAGTACCAAGGATGTCACTCAACCACAATACTAAATTTACTTTTCGATCTTTAATTTAAACGAGATTGTTCCTAAATTATTCACAAACCATTCGTAACAAGTATAATTAAGTAATATGTCGAACACTATTATCTTCTCTGAGGTACGAACCTCCAGCTATGCGAAGCGCGCACATCAATGTCTACTCCATAACCACCTCATAGTTAGCAAATTGGAGCGCATCTCAATAATGCTTCTGTATACAAAACTTGCATCTCAATTTTGTAGCTAATTTCTAAGGGACGGCAAGATAAAAGTTGATCCATGTATTCGATGAGCGATCATCATCTTTCAGATAATCGACACTGCTTCATTGAGGTTCTCCAAAATCTGATAGAAATGTCCTTAACCCTTTTAAGGCTGATGATGCCAAATGACATCATGAAGGATTTTTTAATTTTGGAACATATCTTTTCTATTTTATTGGCTAACTGAATTTTGTCTTTTCGACTAGATGAGTTAAAGGGTAAACAACAATCGTTCAACCCAAAAAAACAATTGTTCAATAGTTATTGAACAAAAATGACAAATCGGTGTTTTGCAATCTCAATGGTCAATTCGTCATGTATATGCTATAATTTATCAAGTTATGCATGTTTGACATCGAAAAAAAAATTGAGCCTGAAAAGGTTAATTGACAGGATCGACGATTGTCACGAATATGAAGCATTAAGAGAATCTCTCATTGGTCCATCTACCACCTCCCAACCCTATCTGATCCGCTTTCCCGGCTCCTGCCATTCCATCACCTGTACCTCCGAAGGATTATTGACGTTCGTGCGCATCATAGTGTGCGCCGCCGCATAATTACCCTCCATACCCTCGGCACCAGATAACGGCAATCGAATCGAGCAAATCCGACGTCAGACACGTCGAGATACCGACGAGCGACCAGTGGGATTACTACGTAGTGAACGATCAACGTGTCCTGGTTTATCTGATGTCTACTGGAAAAGGGAACTCCTACTTGATATCCAACAAACTTGATAAAAAATAAGATTGACTAAGTGATGATTTATAATTACTCTCGGAAACGATTCCTCGAACTGATGACTCTCGTTCTCATTTGAACAAAACAATTTCCGAATATGACCGAAATTTGACAGAACAAGATGCGTGATGTTCTTGAGGAATTTAATGAGATATCTCGTTTCCATTATTATATGGAAGCACTTGATTACCTCTGGTTCCTCCTCTCAGAACGGCTGTCCACTTGGTACTATCTCTCGAATGGTACGACGTAGTGATTATGTCGGACCCGTGCTCAAAGGATGTCAAGGATGTCCTGTAGCCAAGGTAAACACAGCCGCGGCCAGTGCCTTACTTCCTGCATCCGGAGAGCTATAGAATGTACTCCGAAGTAACCGGAAGCTACCCGTGAACCCGCGATTGCAGAGGTATATAACCTTAATGGACCGTCGGTGGGCTTAGAAAGCTTTTCAGTTAAGACAGTAATAACCACTAAACCATAATTATAATCTGACAATGCCGTCTTTTATGTGTTTCAGAAATCCAAATGTCATCGAGCATCACAGAAGCGATGCACCAATGCTAATCAGCAAAGAGAGGAATCGATTTCGCTCCGTAAATTGGGAGCAGTACGACCCGGTCCATCAAAAATACTTAGAAATCAGTAAGTATATATTGAAGATTCATAAACTTCTCGAATGCTGATTCGAGAAGCGTATTTCATACGTTCGAAGGAATTTGTTGGCCATCACGCGCGTTTTGTCATTTTGAGTTTTATCGATGAGGGACGTCTCCTGCCCGAGGAAAGCTGGTGGGAGTAGAGCAACTGGCCGAAGTCAATACGCGAACGAATCCAGTCGAGCGTGCAACCAAATTTCATCGTCCAAGACTTTGCACTCGTGCTCGGTCCGGCAACCGAACTTAGAACGGAGTCTGCTTCCTCACTCTCATCGGAGAAAGAAATAAGCTCTCACTGTATATAGCAATACGTCTACTAGAAGGAGTGTCCCTCTTATCTCCTAGAATTCGAAGCGACGAGACACACACTAGTGAGTCAGAGAGAGGTGAAGAGAAAAAAAGTGGAGATAGAAAGACGAGTTCGTTGAAAAGAAATGACGGTCCTCGTTATTTTGCACGACCGATATCCACGCATCTCCTTTCTCCCTCTCTCTTTTACCTCATATACATCAGCTGACAAACTGTTTACGCTCCAACGAAATTTCAAAGGCTCCAGGCATCTACCTACGTATAAGTACTCCATCCAGGAATAAAATAATGCGCGAAAGACTTTCTATTATCTTCGCGGCAGAATACGCTTTCTCGGTAAAGCATAAATACAACATGAAATAAAAGTGATTTACGCCGAGTTTTTGAGTAGAGCGAAAAAATCTTCTTTACCTAATAGAGGAAATGTGGGCTTGATGGGCATAACGCTGATACGGGCCACCATAAAATATCTTCTCAATGCAAGTTGCTAACTTGATGAAAATTTATATGTATGAAGTCTACATAGAGAGCAATCGAATGATACAAAAATAAGCAAATTCACGAATCGAAAAAATAATTTTGTTGTGGAGCTCCTTAAGGACTCATTAAAACTTCAAACAAATTGTTTTCATATTCTGTAGGTTATTCCTCAGCTAACTGATGCAACAGCAACCAATATATTATTTTTATGAATATACTCGTTGTATCTCTAACGGTTTATGCGATTCGACTGTACCTAGTTGAAAGGGAATCATTCAAGGATACAAAGATATTTTTTCTAGTTTTTTTTGCACGTCTTCATCAAAGGATTTTTTAATTAAATCCAACTTTCCCCTACTACCTTGACCCTCTGTAACACAAACGTGCTTAATTTGCGAGCAAAAAAAAGTGTCTTGGAAGTGTGGAGGTGACGATTAATTACGTCTTCTTTTTCTTTGTCATTGATTCAATTTACCTAAAGGGGCGAGGTCTTCAGACAATGCGATTAAAGTGAAATAAAACATTGCTTTTAACACAATTTTCAATTCAATTATTCTTATAGTTATGAAAGTCGGAATATTCTAAAAAAGCATGTCACGTAGGCCAGACATTGATACCTTTCACAAGTGACCAATTATCTGAATAAAAGGGAACTTTATCCAATTCAGGATGAAGTAACTCCAACAGAGTAACTGATCCACTCGATTATTTATAAACCCCTCAGTTGGCAAAACTGTTGCACTTCCTCAAATTTCATGAAACTTATAGCAGATGGTTTTTTGAAACATTTCTGAGTGCTATAGCGTTGTTTTGAGAAGTTGTTTTCATTTAATTATTTATCTAAGTATTTAGAACTCCATTTCATACATTACAATAATATAAAAATGAAAATTAACAATTTGATTATCCGAAATAATTTTTTTTCGCCATCAATATCGCAAAACAGCGGTGGAAATATGTATTCACAAAGACAGTTTAAGGGTTCAATGTGACTCGATCGAAATTGTACCTACAGACGATGTGACTCGATCGAAATCGTACCTACAGACTACCTCGAGTTGGCGGCCATCCATGCCATATCCGAACACCCCTTTGGTCATGCGACGGAAGTTGAGCCACAAATATCATTCGGGTTGAACATAAAACGCTAACAAAAGTCTCCTTCAAGTGACGTTTGACTCGTGACAGCATATTCTATTGAAGTTAAGGAGGTTTGGGGCCCCTATAAAAATAAAGAAAAATTTGTGAAATTTACAAGAGTCATTCATCTATATATTACGCTACTGCTGTCCAACTTTTATCCTGTCCTTTTACCCAGTTTTCCAGAAAACGCAATTGAAAGTTGAGATTATGGGCTACGTCTACCATACGATCGAAAAAAAAGGCGAAGTCATGAAAACTTTCGTATTGAAGATATCGCCATATGAATTTTTATACATTTTAGATGTGTCCCATACCTCCTCAGGTTCTCGGCACATAAGACCTTAAGTCTTAAATGCTCCAAATATTATTCAATAAATGTTAATAATCAATATTTGGATTAAATGGATTAAAATTTTTTAATCTCACGGAGTTGCAAAATAAGTTCTGATGTCATTCTGCTTCTCCAGGATGGAATCAGCACTGAATATATTTCCCGACGTTGGGGTCATCCTATATCATAAATGATGTAAGAGAAAAATTAGAGGTTTTATTTTCTCTTAAAGTGCTCGATCTAAAGATATTCACTGTATTGTACAATGTTGTTTTTCCGCCGATGCGAATCTCAATACTAAAGCTTTAGGACAGTGATTTATTCGCGACAAAGAAACCGTTTATCATTATTGGAAAATGAGCATTGCAATTACCTGTTCGATGAGGTGGCGAATCTGCAAGTTTGTTTGGCTCTGGGCCTTCAGTTTTTCGCTCTGAAAACCATCGTCGAGATAAAACGAGTGACGTCCGGGTATTGATTAAGTTCCAGTATACTGCTGTCTGACGGTGCTGTACAATGCCGCCGGGAGGTCTATACACCGGCCAAAACAACAAATTGCTATCATAACTAACCTTCTCCCTGCCCTGGCACGCCCCGAGCTTTTGACTATATTCGAATGTGCTCTCGCCAGTTACCTGTGTACATACTGCGTTAGATCCTCGATGTTTGTGTGCAACTATTTAACCTTCACCACATCATCGCTCGCTTTCGGTTGCATATCCATATACGCGTCACTGCATTTTGATTTTATGCATGCCAACGTGAAGCCCAACCAGTTGCATTTCCAGTAGTTTATGCAACGTCGCCTCGTATGTGGCGCGATCTATCGGAAATCGGCCGACGCACTGTGATGCTTCCAAAAAACGAAACCGACAGACCAAAAAATTTGCGGCGAACCCACCGATCCGCCAACGCGCAGCCGTTCAATTGAGAATTTACGAGAAAACCAAAAACCCCCATGTATTTTTTTTGTTGTTCGAATTAGTGGGATTGCCAAAAAAAAATCTTTGCTGCAATACTGTTCCAATTGATTTATCCCGCTCGAATAAATCCTATAGAGGCCGGTCATAAAAGATTGTCATAACTTTCAGCAATCTTGTGAAACTGACGATTCCCGACATTCTATTCAAAAGTGGGAAATTTGGAATATATAGTACTTATATTACCAAGGGTCTCGTCGAAATTCACGACTTGAGTTTGTAAAATAGTGGATCACGAGAAATGGATAGAGTCGTGGCGTTCTTTCGGACATGACACCATTGCCAACGTTTAACTTTTGCCTTTATACCCGCGAGCCACGGGCAAACGAAAAGGCGACCGAGGAAGGAAAGCAGGAAGGAAGAACCTGGGACACGTCTCGCTGCAGATGGGGAAAAGAAGAAATGAGGACGAGGAATGGTGACAGTAAAGCGATGAGTAGAAATTCGTTAAACGGAACTTTCGTCATGAGATCGTAACGTTTCTGCTACGTCCGCGATTTTATAAGAGACATACACGAAATGATCGACAGAATCGAGCACATTTCGACTGAAAATTGTCTGGCAACGTGACGTGAGCATTGACTGAATTGAAACAGACATTTCGATAAAACTTAGGCATCAGGGCAAACATTTTTCTCGTGAAATTTTATGTTCACCTGACGTCTCGTGCAATTAAAGCAACCTCGAGAATTTATCTTGAGTGATATAATTCGACATTCGACGCGATAGGGTAAAATGTCTAATTCGGATCAGCTCCTAATTCGAATCCCAAAATTTTAAACCTCTCCCAAGTCGACTATATGACTCGTGGATAGCTAATTTTTTTAATACCTGTAGGCACCTCTACTGAACGATAATATTCACTGAAGATGACACCGGGTGGTATTGGCGACGGTCAACTCGTGTTAATACATTGCGCGATTGAAAAAGCCGTCCGTAACCTCGAAAATAGCGCATACAGAGTTTGATTTCTTTTGACAAAAATATGAGTCGGTTCTGCTTCAAAATTGGCACACATACTTTAAAGATTTCCAGGAATCAAGTTATCACGATATTTTGATGCCTGTTCGTACACCACGCATCTAAATTACTATTTAATTTTGACTGATTTCAAATAGGTGCACTGATCCCAATTCGAATCGAATGCAGCCCTGTACAAAAAATTCAGATTCTGAGTTCCCAAGCGAAATGAACAGAGTATTGCTTGAGAAATCAATCGCTAAGGTCCCAACTTAACCTCTCATAAATAATTGACACCGTCGATCATTATATCCACAGAGCTTTAGCAGCCGGAATCGGAAAAAGTGATACGAAATAGAGTCTTTATCCTACTGGGTAGCCGTGATTCATAGCATAATTCTGTATGTAGAGGAGGTTTTGATCACCGAACGCCGGGATTCCTATAACGTCCATGATGATATACATAGCCCATGAGATTTATTGGTAATCCTTAGAGAATGTAACGAGACGAAAAAAGAAGTCATTCAACTTTTCCTCTCACGCCCAACAAGGACCACAAACAGAATAAACGAAATAAACATAGTTTATATATTGTTGTGTATAATGAGGAATTCAGATGGTTTTTATTAAATGGAAAGACGGTTTATTGATTGAATGAACAAATAAGAGTCTCTAAAGCACATGTGAATAGCTCAAAAGCTCGCGTTCATCTGAAAATCTGTCATTGTTTGGTAAATGACTCGCGTTCTTATGAACAAAAGAATCAGATGTTTCCTAGTTCAAATGCCTCTATCTATATGTGTGTGTGAGCGTCTGTGAGGAGTCCGCGAAAAATGATTTCGCAACAATATATGAAATGCATTTAATTTCGTGGATTAAAGCCCGGGGGCGATTAATATCAAGCGATGCTTCTACTCTCTCTCTCTCTCTCTCTCTCTCTCTCTCTCTCTCTCTCTCTCTCTCTCTCTCTCTCTTTATCCTGAGGGGAGATGGGCGTCATTCGCAAGTTGATAAAGTCGGCGAAATAAATCGGAAACTAACGAGAAAGTGAGGTACAGTGTAAGACTACTCAATTTCAAGAATAGTTTGTCTTCCATACTGCGTCTTATCCGAGAGGATTAATTCGATCACGTTCGTGCTAGACTATCATCTATGATATATAATACGCTAAACAGCAAATTCTCGTCAAACTTCGTCTGACTCTCCTCTTACCCCTTAACCTTGCGATGAAGCTACTTTGCTTTTACCGAAATTGGTCAGCTCGAGAAGAAGCTGCTGCATCCACACGGCATCAAACTTTGTAATTTATTGCTAAATATTATCGCCTCTTTCTTTAAACTCTCATACCAAGGAAAGTGCGCCTAATGCGTTTTTACCATCTCCTTAAGAATTGCTACAACTTTGATGAGCTACCAACTTTGTCGTTTATATGAGAAAACCATAAAAAGATTCTTCCCACCAACCATTACAACAATGCACCGTGAATAAGCATTGAAAGATATATTTAAAAAAACAATAAAAGACCAATTACAAGTTATCAAAGGCGACTTACACTCCTTATACTATCGATCCACAAAACCTTGTGCAGCTAATGAAATTGGGGCTTTTGTAAACAGAATAATTGAAGGAGAGGCAAAACCAGCTCTTCTCTATTGTACAATTTTATTTCTAGTCCTGAGAGTAACAATTAAAAGTTAATGGTACATGCACTGTTCTAATGGGCTACTAATGAGCACCGTTGGTAACAAGCTTTTTTACTCAGCCGTTTTCCGTCACTCAATTTACCTTGATTCTAGGATTTTAGAATTCATCATTTGCTTCTTCACACAACGCATTGAATCAAACACGTTCCCACGAACTCAATGTTTTCACCACGACGACATGGCTCAATTTCATCTTCAACGCACATGGTAATATTTGCTCTCGTCAAACTTTCTACCAACTCACTCAATTTCTGAGACTGTTGGTGGCAAACGAGTTCTGAAGTAGAAATGGGAGGAATCAAATTTCATACACCGCAGTTTCAAATTTCTGATGCTAGGACTAACTAGTGGATCGAAGGTCATAAATTAGCCATATTTATTGGAAAGTACCTAACGTCGAAAGTGGATGTACAATTGCACGAATCGCTTCGCTTCCACAATATCTTTACATAACTTTACTTTGTTCACGAGATTCTTATACACTGTCTTTTTCACATTTGGTCTTGTCGAGAAAGTTTATCTTGATTATAACACTTTGCAACTAAAGTTGAGCTTTAGAGACTTGTCAGGGAAGCTACTACACCACTTTTAAGCACCGACGTCATCCAGCATAAATTCGCCGCGAGATTGTTGATATATTATTCAATCGTCAAAGCATTTACTACGCCAGTAAAATTTATATTTAAGAAGACTCAAGGAAGTCTTATTCTCTCTTCAAGTTCCATTCCTTGCTTGGCTTCCTTTCCACTTTAGGGGTGTTCTCAGTTCACCAAAGACGGTACTCACGATGTCTGCCAGAGCCCGGACGTTTGCCGTTCGAATTATGGAAATGTAAATACGAGAGATGATGACAGCCGGAAGAGCAGCGCACACAGGCGGGACTGATCCGACTGTATACCTGAGAATAGTTACGCGTTATGCAAAGTTGCAACGGAGACAACGACGACGACCGGGTCACGAATAAAATTTCATTTATACTGCAACTTTGCTTTGGAATCTTGTAGTAGAACTTTCTAATTTGCATGCACTCAAGTATATATGTGCCTCAAAACACTCGGGTTCACGGTTGACCATGCATGTGCCATTTTCACTTAAGCACATGAATCCGATTCCATTTTTGAGATCTTATAGTGCCGCCTTATCATAGAGAAACAAAATTTTTGTTGCAGTATTAACAAGAAATAAAGTCATGCATGTCTATACTCAATAATCCTAGCTGGGGTGATCATTTTTTCGTACATTCAATGGGTCTCATATTTATTCACGGTATATGGCACATGAGCGCAGGCATGTAAAATATACTGAAAAATAATAATTATCAATACTTTATCCCAATGTAATAATCATACATTCTTTGATTATTATTCAAGTATGATCTTTGAAGTATCTTTCGAAATAGGAATATGAATTCTAACAAATTATGGCAAACTGAGACTGATCGAGTGATTCATTGCTATAAAATCAAATTGTCACGCGTCTATTTGGCTCGCAATGATATAATCATTTCTCAATTATTATTTCTGCTATGGGAAATTGAATCTTCACGGAATACGTAGTACATTTATAATACCTAAAAGTCTCTTGTGTGTATTGCCATTAATTATATAATAACAATCACTCCATCTATATCAAGTACCTCACTACTTGCCTACAAAAAACTCAATTTTCAATACATAATTCATCGTTAAACTCGTTGGTAGAATGTATAATATGTTGAAAGTACAAATATTGTACGACATAATTTCGAAAATTCAGAATTTTCTCTATCATATGCATATTTGGAACTTGACCGACATTCTTCTCGACTACAACAATATCCCCTTGGCTGATGCTTTCAACCATAGTCTATTGCTCGATAAATATTCGGCGGTATTTTCACATTGACTCAGCCGATAACAAGGGAGTACCCATGAGTTGCATTCCCCCGTAATGGCAGATGTAGGATCGTCTGATGTCACACGCGTACACATACTCAGGACCGAGATAAATCGTCACGTAGCATCAGTTAGTCGACATACACGTACACAATTGCACATGCGTACATTGTAACGTTCCTCAGTACCTATAGATACAGAGAGTTGAGCCAGCTGTGTGTTCACTTTCGCAAACTCCTCGTTACATCAATACAGTCTCGCGATATTCCTTAGCTCGCTCATTTCCATAGGTGTCGAAAGCTCTGTCTTCCCCTTCTTCACCAACACCTTGCGCTGTTGTAGAATTAATGCGCGTGGGAAGTTGTGCCGACGATCATTTGACGGGAGATTCCATTCCACCGGATGCATTTAATCTCAGCTGCATATACGTGGCAACTGCTGTCCTGCGATTAGATGCGTACGAATGTGTAGCGTCTGCCGTCTATACGTTATCAGGTAGTTTCACGTAAATCGCTTCAACTTTCCAGAGGCTGCGAGCAAGTTAATTAGTGTATCTACATGGTAATATACTAACAATGAACTGTATGTAGTTGCAATAATTACCAACTGATGAGTAGATATCAAAAGCGTCTATCGGATGCATGAATTCTCCAAGCCCTCGAGCCTTTACACGTAGCCTTTGGATTCAAATTTTGCCTCTACTGGAGTTGAATGTCATTAGCCAGAGTACTCATGCGCGGGATATGGTCAGTTAATTTATAACCAGACTACATTCACGGCGTACACACCCGCCGTTCCGAAATACAGAATGACCGCACATTACATAAACTGGATACATGCCATGTTACTGGACAGATGCTCGTAAAGGGTGATGGAAAGGCGCTCATCAACGTTGCCATAACCATCGACGATTAAAGCTGCACCAAGCGCTTCAACTCGTGACGGCACTGACAATCAGTGAGAGTGTACAACTATTTGAAAAGTAAAAAAAAACTATGAAACATGGACAGTTTGCAAGTAGTAGCAGCAAACCCACAGTGCGCAGGCCACCTGTAGCAGACCCAGAATTAAGTCAGAATAAAATCCATAATTAATTTTTAATCTCAATATATTGAGAGAATTTTAAGGTAAGAAAGTACGGTGAAATTCATGACAAAAATTACCATGATACATTTAACCCTATGGGACATTTCAATCACCTAACAAATATTACAGTTAAGGTAGAAATTTTTGAATCGCAGCGCGGAAGAATTTACTTGACTGCATTGTAAAATTGTCTAGCGTTTTTACTCTAAAATTTTCTCAGTGTATATTTTAGACTCATTACTGATGCTGGAAACTTAAAACCCCAAATATTTTTTCATTTATCCCAAAAAGGAACTCGCCACAGTTAAGTAATAATTAATTAGTGAATGTCAGCACGCTGAGCATTACTGTTCTGGTCATTCGCAACGTCTATAGGAACGTTCTCGTATTTCGCCCATTCCCTCGGCTGTTTAAAAAAAACTCATTAAGCGTGCAGACTTTTCCTCAATTGCTGGCTGTCGTTGCGCGCCGTAGTTCGGACGGAAAAGTTTTCTATGCAGCATGAAAATACTAACGTAACTAACGGCAGAATCATTAATAAAGAACGTAAAATTAAAAAAATTTTGTATTTTTATCTCATCTAGAATTCCGGTTTACTAACTATAATAAGTTCATCTTTATCAAGATGAAGCAGCAAATGATATTTCCACCTCATGAACTCGAAGAAGTTTACGACGAATCCCAACACGAGATGTCTCGCATTTATATTCGATCCCAAGTTTCTGTAAAAACGAAAAAAAAAATCACTTGACGAAAACGCTCCAGGCTATTACGTGACATGTGAATAGAACCGTGAATGATGTTGATGCACCGGTCCACCACCATACCGCTAGACGTCATACATACCTATTATACCCAGGCATCAGAAAAGCACGTGAACACATTAAATTTTAATGGCCTATTGAATACCGACCGAGTAGATAAATACTCGAAAGTAACATTTGGGTAGTATATTTTAATATTTAATGAAATTTTTTTCAATTTTGACAAAAAACGAACATTCTTTCTATCACGTTTTAAAAAGCCTGTCCAAATTTTGGATGTTAGTATTAAAATTTGCTATTGAAATTTTGCTTTTGAAAATCTGGCAGAAATTTAAACGGGCCGAAAATTTTCGCATTAAAAACTATAGTCCATACGCTGAGTGCACTTCTGTATACAATGAGAGGTCCATGAGGTTTCTCAATTGTTTTTTACGTTTTTTGGTGCAGAGAATCCGAATCTCAAAGTTATTTTTGCCGAAAGTCGCCAGTTTAATTGTTATAAACAACTTAATTATTTAAATGGTTTTTGCGGCGAAACTATTGATCATACAAAAAATGTTTCAAACAAAAAATGTTCATTTCATCAAGACAAAGAAATTGTGTTTTATGAATTTTTTCGTATCTTCATTAGGTTCCGAGATATTTGAGCCGCAACGTTTGAGACGCTGCGAAACGGTCGAAATCCCATTGCGGCCGCGCGCGCTCAGACGTTCTCACTCATATCTCGGCTTTCCCTGGCCGTACAAAGCTCATTAGGTGGTTTATCCAGACGACAAAATTCCAAGCTTTATGATACTACCACTTTTATTTATCAATGTTAATAAATACAAGAGTTATAGCTATCAAAAGTGATATGTCCCGTCAATATGGAACGTAGCTAGTATTATAATTTAAAAATGATTTTTATCAAGTTTAACAGTGTAAATCGTAAATCCATCGATATTTATCGAATCAGTAAGGTGTTGGCATGACAAATAAATCACCAAGAAGCTTAGCCTAGACTTTTCTTCACCTCGCATAATAAATAATTAATGTTTCAGC
>JABSMT010051626.1:0-13029 GCA_018902335.1 Eumacrocentrus americanus
ATATTCATTTAAGTTTATCATAAAAAATTTCCTTAATATTTTTTAGGAATAGTTTTTCTCTATTTTCTCAGTTACCTTGTACTTTGAGAGAATAGTCTCTGCAGTGCATCGTTTCATTGCACTCTCTAGAACCAGGTCAACGTTCATGTCCTCCAGAAGGTCCTCCAAAGTCATTTGCGTAGCGACATCCTTGGATCCCATGGCTATCGACTGATCAGTCATTACTGCAACTGATTGCTTCTCCATCTTTGTTATGCCCTCATTAATAGTCGAGCTTTTTTTCGGCGGTGAAATCGTCGTGTCCAGTATCATCGATCCAAAAGGAGCATTGTCACGTTGAGAACTTAATTTTGTCTCTTTACTCAAAACTTCATCAATTTTAATAATATCGTCAGTCAATTCAGCATTCCCAATTGACTTGTCATCCAGAAACAATAAAGATCCACTGAGATCAGCACTGCCAAGGCTCAAAGTATCAATAGCCTCATTGCCTTCAATATTAAATTCTGTTGATTCATCCACTGTTTTCAGGTGCTTTGAATTCCTCGGCGTGCTTGAGGCCTTGCCTAACGATGAAAGATGAGACAAAGAGAATCGATCGAGTATTGTCTTGACATAAGCGACCTTGGGGCTACCTTTAACAGGAATTCGAGCCACTTCTCGCTCAGGCAATTGAGCAAGATCGCCAATGGTGCTGATACTTCGCGACTCGAAATAGTTGGACAGATTTCTCGCCCACAGAGGATTAACCAGGCTGTTTACAATTAATTCAATGGGCTCCTCACAGCCCAGCAATGTTGGACAAATTGGATTTGTCGTGTCCATAGCTTCAGGCTGGGGCAGACCAAGACTGTATTGAGTGCCTTGGCTGCTTCCTTGGCTCAATACCTGACTGAGGAAAATTGAGTCTGTCACAGGCAAAGTGTCACCCTCAGCTATTGCAGCCATCGCAGCCATTTGTGTACTCGTTCTAGCAGGCTTGCTGTAGAATAAATCATCAGAATTTCCTGTCGTATTCAAATTGCTCACGTTCTGAATGTCCACTGTGTCTTCCAGGACCTCAGACTTTGGCTCGAGTGATGAATCCAGTATTCTTGCTATCGTTGAGTCTTCTGTGACATTGAATTTCAGGGGATCGTTGTTATTTTTGACTTGAGATTCATGTGCATAGGGTTGAGCTTCGTCATCTTTAATAGAATTATTCTCTTCTATATGGAAAATGTCTTGCTGTGTTGTTAAATTCTCTGCTGGATGCTCAACGACATTGTTGTCTTCTCCTGTTAAATGTTTTTCTTGATCCTCAGCCGAGTCTGTGTCTTCCAAATCGCCATCCAAGTCGTCAGGAATTTTTGTCAATTCATTCTCCTTTTTACACTGGATATCCTCGCCTTCATCGCAACGTTCTAGCTTCTGTGGCCTCTCAAATTGCACTATTTTCTCACTGTCCAGTTGGATAATTCTCAGTCGAGACTGTTTCATTCTCAGGGGAGTGTCCCGACGCACTGAGAAGCTTCGTGGGGATCCAAATTTATTCGTTTTCACTGGCGATAACCCAGTCATGACCTCGTAGCCCATTTGCTTTGAAACTGGAGGATCTGCAAAGCTCACACGCTTTCGTTTATTCAGTTGAAAGTCATTGTCATTGTCTTGGGGAAATGTTCGTTGACGTTTCAGAATGCTGGGGCTTGGCGCGGCTGTGAGTGAGGGAGGATTTGCACTGGACCACTCCAGCATTGGCAAGGGCTCCCTCTCGAAGGACGTACTGCAGTCAGAACTATCCTTCATCTCTGTTTGCTTAGAGTCATTGAGGTCTTTTGAAGAAGTTTTTTCAGTTCTGGGCGATATTTTTTCTCCATCGTTCTTCAAGTTATTGAAGAGCTTCAAAGGTGGAGATGGAAACTCCCTAGATTTCATGTTGTTGAATATTTTTTCTTGACGACTACCACTAGGACTTCCAATCTTTTCAGGTTCCCTCAGCATCAATTGACGTTCTCTCTTTGCTATCAATACTTCATGTTCTGGATCTTTCGAAGTCTTTACTCTTTTAATTATATCATCCTCAACATTTTTTGCAGTGTCATTCGCCTCATTCTTCTCGACAATTGCTAATTTTGTAACTAAGTCCAACATGTGAGCTCCACGCCCCTGAGGAGTGAATGATTTGGATCTAGGTACACGTTTAATACTCTTTGGTGAGGAAAAATTAAACATAGGTACAACTGGCGGTGATTTTCGTGCATTCTCTGACTGCTGAGTACTGGTATTGAGCTCCATGTATGTCTCGTCTGGATCGTCAGGAGGAGCATCTTTTTTAGGACTGACTTTCGTTGATTGGCAAGCTGAATTTTGCTTTTCTTCATTCGACTGCTTTGTGGGGGATAATTCTAGCTTTTCATTTCTCCTGTCGAGACTTTTCCTGAGAGGGGACCTGAGGAGTGGATTAGTGTCCTGAGAGCTCTCCACTACTTCTTCTTCTTCTTCGTCTTCTACAGCAGGATTTTCAATAATCTTCTGTGGAGAAGACTGTGCAGGATTTTCATCATTTTCATCGTCTGTACTAGACATTGCATTTAATTGTTCTGGTTCATCTTTGGATTTTTGGCCATTATTCTCTGCTTTAGACGTCGTTTCTTCTGTATCCGTTGGCCCAGGCTTCACTTCGTGCAATGTATGTCGTCTTCGACGTTTTCTCACTAATTCCTGACTCTGCTCACTCTGCGATGCCTCTGCATATTTGGCCATCTTTTGTCTCAGGCTTGTTTTAGCATCCATCGAGTATCGTTTGAGGCCAGTGTCGTAAACGTAGTCATCAGCAGGCTTTGACCTCAATTTACTGGGCATTTTGCTGTCGAAAACCATGTTTATCCTCAATCTAGAGATCTCTTTCTTCGTACGCTTAGGCAAATTGTCATCGACGACGAAGTCAGGGACGTTTGTGGGTTGATTTTCACTCTCAGTGGAGTGAGTACTCTCAGAATCACTCGTGTCAGATGAAGCTAGTAGACTAGCTCTTCGTCGTTTGCTGACCAGAAAGCGTTCGGCTTCATTGTCAAAGGTACTCTTGCGTTTGAGATGCAATCTTGCGATTCCTTCAGAGTCATCGGTCGACCTAGTGGACCTTGAAGGACCACGATGACCTCTTACTCGACCTCGAGAACGTCCTCGCCTCGTCGTGGAAGTGCCAACTTGGATTTCAGTGGTTTTTTCAGGTTTATGACGCAATGATCGACCATTGATGCCATGGGCCATTCGGCCCCGACGCCTTGAGCCTCTGAAGGTAAACTGGGAGCTTTCTGCTTCATCGTTCTCGTCCGGAAATTCTTCTCGAGACTCGAAATCCAATTTTTTCACTATTGACTCGGGCATAGGAACGTCCTCAACATCGTCATCAGATTGCTTTTCTGTGGAACTATTTGCTTCGTTTATTAATGGACTAATTTCATTGTTTTCTGCAGTGATTTTTACTGATTTTGATGCTATTCCTTGTTGTTCATTCTCTTTTGCATGCTCAGAAACTGCTTCAGGACGTTTGTCAACTTTATTTTCCTTGTTAGCTTCACTGTCAGCTGGGCCGCTGATTATTTTATTGTCGTTGGCCGTTGAATTTGGATGAGGATCAATTGTAACTGTTTTATTCTTGAACCATTCTTCTAAATCTTGTGTATTTCGAGAGCCAGACTGAGAGAGATCGTTGTACATTGCAGGGATATCGTCTCTGAGTTTTTTGAAACTCTCCTTTTGGTGCTCGGTCAAGCAATGGACATTCGGCTTCACATCTGTCTTGATGAGTACATAGTCCTGTGAATCTGGCTCAGGTGGAACTGGATTCAACCGTTTCTCCTCGGCTTTTTTACTCGATGGTGTCTTTGGACTTGATACTTTTCTGTCAAGAAAACTGCCAACTAATCTTAATGGTTTTGTCGACTTTTCATTCTTCTTATTTGATCCTTGCACATTTTTTAGCGTTTTATTAATTGTCTCAGCTTCTTTTTGAAGTTTTCCTAGTAGAATCTTCGAGTCTTCATTGATATCCTTCGAAATGTCGAGCAACGACACAGCTTGGGCTACAATTTCTCCATTCTCGTGACAGAGAGCTGTAAGAATGACGTCTCGATAGCCACAAATAAATTCGTGAGGTATGAATTTGTTAAGACCTCTGAAAATAATTACAACAGTTTCCCACGTGTTAATTATCTCTTTTTCCACACTTTCAATAGCTTCAAACTTCAATATTAGCTCGATAGACGGTCGCACTGCCTTTAAATATAGCAGTGCTTTCTCTGGATTCAGCCCATACACAGTTATAAGCAACGAGGAGATCGCTTTCAATGCCAATTCTATTTCGGAGATCTTTGAGTCTGCTAAAGCCACTATTATAACATCTCGAAGAAGATTAATTAACGGTGGAAGTTGATTCTCAGCTAGGAATTTCGTATAGTTAATTCTACTCATCAACACATCCAAGCAATGAGTAATGAATGTACAGCATTTTTTGTTCTTTCCAAGACAATCATCCATTATTTTCGTGATTGTATACAGCAATTCGTTGGGCTTGACAGTGCCAATCAGGTCAGCTTGCTTGTCAAAATGCATGTAAAGATCTTTCCAAAGTTTTTCAATTTTTGTCAATTGTCCTGGATTATTCCAGAAAATGTGACAAATAGGGAAACTAATCAGTGATTGAATTGCCTCAAAACTATGACTCGTCGCGGTACCTTCATTAATCACTTGATTGCCTGACACATATTTAATCATCAATTCGGCCAGTGTACACCATAATTCATGGATACTCTGATGACTCTTCTCGTCTTCTACTGCTGATTGCATTTTGCTAATTACTGACTTGACGAATTTCAGTGTTTCAGGATGGTATACGTCTACATTTTCACTCTTTACTGCCTGACAAATGAGACGTTTCAGGGCACTCCAGTGCTCCTTGGTGGCCTGTCTCAAGACTTCAGGTGACAGAAGTCTCACAAGTAAATCCATGAGTGTATCATCACGATACATGAGATGATAAATGACTTCTCTGAGCTCAGGCACAATGACATTTAGCAGGAGATCACTGATTAAAGGTGTATCCTTGAGGTGGCTAATTAATTCTTCAATTACTAAAATTAATTCTCTGTACATATTGGCCTTTTGCTCGACACTCGATTGCTCGATGTGGCTCATGAGATTCAGCCACAAAACTCTGATCCATTTCTGTCGATCATTCAGTTCCTCGTCGATGAGGTCGTTGATCACAAGCACAGCCTCGCCCACACTGTGGAAAAAGCTCTTGTAACTGGATTGGAACACTGCGCTCGTCACAGCACGAGGCAGTCTTTCCTGTAGAATACAGGGAATATTTCTGCGTATCACTAGGTCAAGGACAAGCAACTGAAGCAGAGCATCCACAGCAAGGACTCTGGTCTTGACAAATCTTTTACCAGGCGAGACAACCACGTCACATTTTGTCGAGAGCAGGGGTGTATCTCCCAGTGGTCCAAAACAAAAGTTTAAGAACTGTGAAATCACTTGGTCGACAAACTTGTCGATATTTGGATACAATTTGATGATTAAATGCCACCATACTTCCATTTTTGTCAATGTTATCATCTCCGTTTTACTGTTATTTGCATTCAGTGGTGTGCAGAGCAATTTTATTCGTCGCGGCGTGAGCTCAGTTGTGTCGAGAGCAAAATTATCTATCAGCTTTTTCCACGACTTGAATGCTTGTCTTCGTACTACCATGTCTATTGACTTGAATGCTTTTTCTTCGACGCTCAACAGATTGTTAATTAATTCATGGCCACGATGCAGATCAACACCGAGCATTTGAACACTCAAACACCAGAGAATTGACCAGTCCGGCTCAGAGGACTTTACTAGGAGTGACATTCGACTGCAAAACGTACTTTGCAAAGTGGTCTTGAAGTGTGTCCACAGGCTAGGATGTTTATCTTTGATGAAAGATCGTAAATTCGTACTCATAGCCTCGTTCAGCAATTTTATTGACAGTGAACGTTGCTTTTTGTGACCCATGTAAGCAAGAGTTATAATTTTCTCGAAAATTATAGGATGAAACTGCAAAAAATATATATACAATTAATAAACAAATAGGTGTAGACATTTTTGCGAATTTTCAGAGTGACTCTTCCATACCTGTTGGATATTGAAGTCAGAATTACTTAAAGCATATTGGTAAAGTCTGTACAGAAGTGTCAAAGTGCAATAAACAAATTGATCTTCATTATTTGGGATCGTTCGTGATTCAGCTTGGAGTAATAGTTGAATATTATCTATACATGCATTTGCAGCCAGCCATTCCATTACACTGGGTTGAATGGCTTGCAAACAGTCATTTATAAAGCTGACTATTGCCGGATCCTGTGCAATCTTCGCCAACACATTGCCTTCAAGAGTCTCCAAGAATGTTAAGATCCTCAATCTGCAATTAAAAAAATATATACATATTCATTCATTATTCGTCTTTCCTTTAAAAAGAATAATTGATATAACATTGCAAACTCACCGTTTACTTCGTTCAATTTGCAGAGAAATGGCAAAAAAATTCACATCCTGGCCATCGAAGTCCTTGAGAAAACTTCGAAGTGTACTTTCGACTTCTTCACTTCGTTTCGACTGATTCCTGTTGACTTCATTTTGTGCAACAGACGATACCAATTCTACCAGAATTGTGCACAATTCTGCACACTGACTCTTGCTCATTGTCTGCAGCAAATTATCCTTCCCCGTATTACTGAAATAATTAGAAAAAATACATTTTTAGTATGAATACAATGATTTTAACGACATTATTGACTTAATTCTATGATTAATTGCTAGGAAATACCTGCGAATATAGGTTAGAGCGGCGCTCTGCTCCGTCGTATTCTCCCGCAGTGTTTTAAATAATTTTAACAAATTCTGCAAATTCGCCGTCATTATTCAGCTTCTCGGCCACAAAACTTGAATAAACAAATGCAATTAGTAACGTTTTTATCCCCTAAACGAATGAAAACACATGATTTTTTTATATTTATTATTTCTTCCGCCTAATAACAAATTTCTTCGCGCCCTAACCTCACTCTAATGCCTATAAATCCATTTATTTTTTGCATAAATACCTACTAGATAATTGCCATACGGTGTCAGTACACTCAGTACACGACACAAAAGTTACGACGCTGCTTTAACACTGAATACAGCGTAAATTGCCGCGTTTTTCCTCCTCTTCACCCCCGCCAAATTCAAGTTATTCGGCCATTGCGTCTCTGCTTGTGCGCAGAAAAAAAAGAACCCTAGACGACATTCCCCCAGATTCTGGGGACTTTTTTGTCTTATTTGAGGGCAGCAATGACGCGGCTCGTCTGTTATTGGTCAATTTTTCTCCAGTCGGCCATTATTCAAAAATGTTTTCCGTTACAAAAAGCACAAACAAGTCGATCGACGCCCTGTGATCATCTGGAGTGTGTTTTTCTTTACGGATTAGTTGGATTTCTTGTTAAAAATGGATCGTAATAATTACAAAAAAATACCCACACGAATGCAGGGCGATGCTCGACGTCTAGCGCGGGCTCAGCAGCACGACGACCGAAGACGCGAACAACGAGCCCAACATGTAGCTAATCATCGTGGTGTGAATGTTATCATTCCTGAACGTAAGTTTTCTCGCTTTTTTCTCCATTATTCTAAGCTTTATTATGGATTTTCTAACATTTCTAATGTCTTTGTGAGAATAATCATTTCTATGTCGTACATCACCTAATTTTCTTGCTTCATAACCTTATTTGTGCATTGATTTTGTCCTGTAACCTTCATTGAACCTGAGGAACATTCAACAAAGTTTGTTAACCTAGCCTCCTTCCTGGTAAATTAAGCATTCTTAGAGGATTAACCTATTTTTGGCTTTATGAAACGAAATAGTGCATTGTTGTCTTTGATTCCAGCAGAGCCTCAAAAAGAAGAAACTGTGGAAGACAGAATGGCCAAGCTGATGAAATGGAAGGCTGAGCGTGATCTCAAGAAGAAGATGGAGGCGGCTAAAAAGACGCCAATCTTCAAATTTGGCGTGCCACACCACAACTTTTATTCGCCCAAGGCTAAAGACCCGCCAGTGCCACACTGTCACACGAAGCAGTGCAGAAGTCGTCAAGGCACTCCTATACAACCCCGGGTCACTCGTGCCACTCAAAAGAGACTTGCCGCAAAGCAACAAGCAGCTTTATCCAATCCTGGACCCAGCACGAGCAAGGCTGTGCCCAAAAATTCCTCAAAAGCGACTCCTAAAAGTGGACTGCGAAAGAAAAAGAGCCTGCCATCTATTGCTCCGGTAGATTACACCTTCAGAGGACCGTCTGGGATCGTTCCTATTCAATTGTTTGGTAAAATACCGATCCCTTCACTAACTGAAATCGATTTTCGTCTTGAAAACGGAAAAAAGGAGATAGACAGCGATCCAGATGACATACTTAAAGACTCCAAGCCAGAAATGACAAATAACAACACCTCTCGGACAATAACTGCTGATTCAACTGCTGACAATGAAAACGCCCTTGACAAGATAAGTAAAACTGAACCCGAAGTTCTTAATCCTATTCGGGTTAGCTCGCCAGTACCAGCACAATTCTCACCATTTATCGTGGCAAGTCGTGGCAAAAGCAGTGCCAGAAAGGAGCAGAAAGAACGAATGGGCTTGAATAATTCACTTAGTGAAGATATTCCAACGAAGGAAACAGTAATGCAGGCTCTCAATATATCCATTGAAGAGGAAGAAAAACAAGCTAACTACTACAAATATCTCCTCGAGAACGAAACAACGAGGCTCACAGATCTCTGCGAGAAGTGGCAGGCCATTCAAAAGGAGCCAGAGACCACGGAGGATGGTCAGTACCTGATCAATCAGGCTATTGGTCAGACTAAATTGCTCTTGCGAAAAAAATTTGAACGATTCCGCAGCTTGGTTCATGATTGTGAAACAGGAAAGGGCGAGATGTTAGTAAGATGCAGAGACCTCCAAGGGTTCTGGGACACACTGTCAATGGAGATTAAAAATTGTGAGTCACGTTTCGAAAAAGTTGAGGAGGCCAGGGCTAAAAATTGGGCTGAAGAGAGTGAAGATGAAATGCCTGTCGTCGTTGTCAAGAAAGAGAAGAAGCCTGTGGCTAAGAAAAAGCCAAAAATTGCTGGAAAAAGTAATTTTCGGGCGTTTATCGAGGCTGCTCGACAGAAGAAAATGGCTGAGCCGAATGACGTCAAGGAAAATGAAAATATTGAAGCAAAACCTATCGCTAATACATCTAAAGCGAGTCAAAAACAGACTCCTCAGTCTCGTAGACATTCAAAATCGACAGAGCAGCTTCTCGACACTTCATTAACGCTCATGAAGATCAGTAATATGAGCAAAACACCAGAAGTCAAATTGGACAACACAATTTCATATATCAACTCTGGACAAACACCAGGAAGGGGCATTCTCAAGCAGGCTATAGACCTGCGTGAAGCTTGCCTGATAAAATCCACACAGAAGGTCAATTTTTATGATTCTGTAGTGATGAATGGAACCACTCAATGGATTACTGAGCCATTACCACCAAAAGGAGTGGAAAAGAAACTGGACTTCGAGGATGAGACTTTCATGGAACTGGAAGATCAATCCGATGAAGACAGCAAGGTTGAACGGCCTCCTATCTTTATTATTCCTTCGACTCCATTCGCAAAGTCACCAAAACGTGCCAAAGAACAGCCAATTCCCGTGTTGAATCTCATTGAACCAACACCGGAGAGTAAGACACCTAAGGCAGATAATTCTAGAACACCAGAAAGAATTGATTCACCACCGATTAGAGTCCTACGAAGTCGTTCAGTCGTAACACACAGCGGCACCAAGAAAAAAGCGCCTAATACACCCAGGAGAGGCCGTCGCAGTCAAAAGAAGGCTGAATCATTGGAGGATTCAGTTCAAGAGACTTTGGCAGAAAAATGGAATGATAATGGAGATAATGAAGCAGCCAAGGAAAATGCATGTCCCACACAGGGCGAAATCGAGAAAAATAATACTGAATTACACAACAGAAGATCAACCAGAAAAAGTGTAAAATTCGATGTCGAGGAGGATTGTACGGCGTGTTCTATGATGAAGCCTGTATTGCCTTCGACGCCAAAGAGACACAGAAACTTGAGTCTGTTAGGCGACATGAATAAAACCACCAATACGAATGCGAGCAGCGAAGTCGGGGACTTAATATCCTTCGATTCACCTGTAATACGTAAGTTTAAAAAAAAAGTATTTTTAATTGGGTGAAAGTAAAATATTAATTTTCTTTCTTTTTATTGTTACAGCTACTCCTAGACGCAGGAGACCCAGTCGTAACTAAGATAAAAATATTATATCGAAGAAAATAAATATTTTTGTAATGTGTAATCGTAAATTGTCCAAAAAAGAAAAAGATAATAAGGTGTTTTTTATACTGTAAGAGAACTATTATGAACTAATTGAATGTATAAAATGATATTAATTGCTTTTTTTAAAAATAATTATAAATAAAAATCAAACTTTTACGCCTAAATTCTAAATACGTAAGTCTATCATTTCAATATGTCTAGATGGATTCTTAACAGTACCATAATCGGACACTATTATCTCTACAAGTTTCATTTTCATCACATACGCGTTGTCCTGAACTGGTGGCCAAAATGGGCAAAGTTTTATGCAGATTTACCCCATTAATACAATCCCTGGATAGCTGGAATGTCTGCAAAGGCTCAATTGCATTAGAACTCGCGTCTGAAGTGTCCCAATTTTTTACATTGCCATCAGTTCCACCTAAAAATCAATACAAACATTTTATCTATTGTCTTTTTAATTATAAAAATAATAATTTATTTTCTTACCAGAAACTAGATGATTCCCATCACTCGAGAGTGAAAACTGAATCCTTTGATTCGTGTTTGCTCGTCGTTTCTCCAATGAATACAAAATTATTCCTGGATTACGTAAATCCCAACACAAAAATTCATTGCTGCGTCGTACAGAAGAATACAATTTTGTTCCACATGGACTAAATTCAATTTGTGTCACTCCACTGTCGGTTTTAAATGAACAAATTGGCCCATCTTTGTACAGACCTGTAAATGATGGAATACAATACAATTCTATGGTTGAAAAAGCAATTTAATAAATATATTTTGAGGAGGAAATGTATTTTAATTCTTTCCTACTTTATTAAAATTTTTTATAAAATTGATTATATCTCAATAACCATGAGAGATACGACAAAAATGCAAGGGACCTTTTTTGTAGGGAATTTAATTCCCAACAAGAAAGGTTTAATAATATTTTATCGTATCTCTCAAGGTTTTCGAGATATTCGTAAAAATGAAAGCGCCTAAAATTTTTCATAAGTTTTGAGTATTCTTCTTTTACCGCTTCACTACTGAAATAGTGTAGACGCTTATTGATTCATTTATATATGAAATTTGTCCTCTTTCTAAGTATAAAAACTAATTTATTACCGATGCACTTAGAATAAGTGCCAAAAGCAAGCAGACCAGGCATCGCAGGATTGTCACGAATGCAAGAAACAATTCCATGGACATTTGGAAAGTCATTTTTCAAGGAAACCTCATCAACATGACGGCCTGGACGATCAGTATCAAATGATCTCAAAAATCCTTTGAATCCAGTCCATATAATACTACCAGAATCAACGAATGCAACGCTCATAGCAGCTTCAACTTCATCGACTTGATTGTAAGCTCGATAAGTCGCTCTCAATTCGCCTGTGAATGCATCCCAAAGATGCACTGGAGTCTCTTTGCTTGTGCTGAGGAAGTAGCATGTCCTAAGATCCCATGAATTCATCAGGGGATACCAACAAGCATCATAGATCAAGCCACCTTCTTTAATTTTCAATGCTGCGGTCAACGGTGGCAGTGGAAGTGTTTCTGGAATTTTACCAGAATACAAGTCTCGTGGTAATTCATATATTCGCAGACGAAAGTCTGCTGCTGCCACAAGTAGACAAGTTCCATCTGGAGACCATTGACAGCTTTTTGTAAAGTTCTCTGTGAATTCATTTAGTTCATAGTCTGCTACTGCTGATGTTAATAGCTCAGGTGGCTTGCTCCAATTGTAATTTAAATCCCAGTAAGGTTCTTCTGATTTTTCTTCTGATTCTGGTGCTAATTCGAGTGGAGTCTCATCTCTGAGACTTTTTCGATCCGTTTCAGTAATGATTCTTGATGGATTTATACCTTCTTCATGGTCATTTTCAGCTGAATTAGGCCTTTCAGACGTATTTTCCCTTATTGCTGATGATATTTCGTCGTTCAGATCAGTTATATTCATTTTTATTCAGCTAAACGAGTACCTGAAATCATTTTTTACATTGTATTAATTCTAAATGATATGAAAATTAATATTTAACAATAATAATAGAGTAAGATTGTTTACATACAGTTACAGCTGATGGAGCACGTGTTTTTTACGCGTGGCTTTGTGCTGACAACACCGGTGAGAATGTGCTGCCAACTAGTGAGGATTGTACACTGAATTTTTTTGTCATTCAAACGCAAATGTAAAAATGACAATACATTTTATCATAGTTATCAAAGTTCATTTAATTAAATAATAAAAAACATGCAATTTCTCATTGCAACAATGGAAAAAAATTAATTATTCTCGTATCAACATCCAGAGTATTTTAACTCAATCAATACTTAAAAAAAATGTTGGATAAATATTTTCATGACCATAATTCTGTAGTGAAGCGCTAAAAGGAGATAAGTCGAGATAACTTTTTCATTAAAATGTTTCACAAAATTGATTATATCTAGAGAACTATGGGAGATACGATAAAAATGCAAAGAACCTTTTTTCTAGAGAATTTAATTTCCTACAAAAAAGATTGAATACAATTTTGTCGTATCTCGTGTAATTTTTGAGATATCTCGAAAAATCTGGATGCATAATTTTTTTGAGAAAAAACAATTTGCTAAAAACAAAATTGATTATAGCTCGAAAACTATACAACATACGATAAA